>JBBPTT010000109.1:0-52651 GCA_038094175.1 Boletellus aff. lepidospora
ACATGAAGGCGCTGCCAGTGTGCGCTCGGGCACCAACTCGAAAGCGGCCTTGGAGAACTGATATGTCAGATAATCCCGGACGGCCTCGAACGAGCAAGCGCACATAAACAAACGATCCAGGGGATTCCAGGAGACGGAACGGGTCAGCGCCGCGTCCGTGCTGGTCTCGTATGGCCGTCTTGGACGCAGGGGCGAATGTACAACGAAAGCAAACAAACGCGCGACCGAGACTAATCGAATGACAGACACTCGCACAGGAACCGCTCGACAGGCTTGCTCAGCGTGCAGCGGCGGGCTGCTTCCAGCCATACGCTCGCACGGGCGCACCGTCCGCACCGTGGATGCTCAGCGGCATCAGACTGACCCACGTCTCTTCTTCACCATGTCCACCACTCAGCTCTCCGAGCCCCCTCAAATTCTCGCAAATGAGCACCCCGTGACCGAGTAGCGTCTCGTGCACCCCCCACCCGTCTTCAGTCTCCCCATTCTCCTCGCCAGAGGGGGTCGCGTCCGGGTTGAGCACGTCCACGCCGACGACCCGCGCGCCGAGGTCGCGCAGTGCCACGGCGACGTCCCGCGAGAAGTAGGGATGTGCGTAGTATGTGGGCGTGCCCCAGTGAGTATCCCAGCCCGTCCAGAGCAACACGATGTCCACCTTGCCGTCCGCGCGTGGGCCGATGTGCGTCAGCGCCGCCGCCGTGCTGCCCGTACCTGCCAGGTCCGCCCAATCGATCCTGCCTTGATCCCGCGCGAGGTGTCGGACGTCCAGAATGATCGCACGGCCGACGAATTGCGCAGGTGGAATCTCGTGCAGCTTCTGACCGGACGGAAAGAAGTGGAAGGGTGCGTCGATGTGTGTGCCCGTGTGGGTACCGAGCGAGAGTGCATGCACTCGAACAATCAAAGAGTCGGGCCGGTCGGACTCATTGGTCGTGCTAGATGAGAGGGCGGAGTGGGTGGTGATGAGGGGAAAGGAACATGAAATGCTCATTTTAAAGCCAGGGTCTCCCGGATAACATGGGACTGGCTCGACTAGCGGGTGAGAGAGGTCGACGATGGCAGTAGGGTTCATCATGCAGCACAAGGCTCGACCATGTCCCGGGAGACAAACAGCAAGGAGGCACTGCACACATCCTAAACCAGGGTGTAGTATGATGCACCGTTGTGATGGACACTTTAACCTCCCTCCTCAACAGGCTGGCCAGTAGCACCAACAGCCATTTCGCGTCTGCAGCCCACTCTCCCTCTCTGACCGAAAAAAAGTCCACGAAGCGCACGGACCCACAAGTCTCGTCCCCGAGGAAGCCGCTCCTCTGTGAAAATCACCTGGAAGTCATTGGGGTCGTTGACAAAAGGATGAACGGACGATGCCAGTCCCTCAGCGGTTACCGAATGTTGTCGAACTTCATTATCACCAGGTCTGATGTAGGGATGGATATGTCGCGTGCAAACAGGAGCCACTTGAGAAGACGTCTTATCCAACCCTTGTCTGCGAAACGAGCGTACACGAGCGTCTTCACATCTTTCTAATGACGCTGCGATTCCTAAGAAACGGCCATGTAGTCCCCAAACGCAAGCACGGCAGATCTACAGGCTACGCGCGGAACAATTTTATGTGGGAACGGGGTCGCATGACACTGGTGTGTCAAGAAGACAAGTACCACGCACGCACTAAGTTCGAAACGCTAGAACGAGGAGGAACAAGGATGAAGGACTTGTGGTGGGCCTAGGCAGCATCGCCGGCGTATCAGATACCTCGATCGAGAGAACATTCGTGGACATGAATAGCCGAGGTGTCCACACGCAGAGATCCATGTATCAGACACAAAGTGTGAAACCATGTAGAAGGCAGGCAGAGAGACACCCCTCGCAACACGGTCTCGGAGAAGCATGGTCGTGAACCTGGCCGCTGTACCTCCACGATGTGGTTCGATCTGAATATTAGTTCGGGTGATGGAAGCCTGATGGTCGTAGTAGCGTTCATACATTGTCTGCCGAGATCCTTGTTGAGCAGTAACTTCGAACAAACAGCTTACCATGTGAAACGAGCCGAGTCGCACAAAAGATGACGCACCCGGCACGATGTTTAGTTCTTCTTCCCTTCTGTTGGTCACCCCATACCGACACGGGAGACGCGGAAGAGGGTGGTGGTTCGCGTCAAGTGGTCCCTTCCATTGGGGTGTTGCCACAGCCTGGAGTATGAAGCTTGAAGAATAGAAACCAGATTTTTCTGTGACCAGGCATGGGCCAGAATCGCAACGGGTATCAAGTGAACCGAGCGGCTGGACAGTATCCCTTGCGCGGCCATCACTGGTCGTGCTTCCAGTGAGCACTTGTTGGCGGTCTTGCCATCTCTTGGCAGTACGAGATCAGTGTCACTGTGCGTAGTGGGACATCGATCTGTCTCACGACTACGCTTATCACGACAACGAAAAAAAAGACGGTGGACTGCTACGCCGAACACGAGATGTCCGCCCACGAAAAGCGCCTCGCCTCGATCCAAGCCGAAATCCAATCGCTCGAGGCCGAAAACGTCGCCCCCAAAGAATGGACCCTCCTCGGCGAGGCCTCCGCCCGCGCCCGCCCGTACGACTCCCTCCTCTCCCAAGACCTCGACTTTGAACGTGCTGCTCGCAACGTCCCCATCATCACCGAGACCGTCGTTGCCGCCCTCGAAGAGCGCATCAAGGCGCGCATCAAAGAGGGCCGGTTCGACGACGTCGTACGCCGCCCCGCGCCTGGAGGAGACGCGACAGCGCCCTTCTTGCCTTCCAGGCTGGTGGAACTCCAGGACACCAAGTCGGCGCAGTCCCTGGCGCAGATCTACGAAGGGGAGTACGTCGCCGCACAGTCGGGCACGTCCGTGGACGACCGCGACGGTCGCCTGCAGCGCGAGCACGCCGCGATCACCGCCTTGTGGGAAGGCATCTGTGCGAAGCTGGACGCGCTGTGTAACGCGCACTATGTACCCAAACCAGTACGTGCCCACGTCCATTTTCTTCTTTTTTTTTCTCTTGTCGCTCGGACATCTTTTTGATGGTGCAACAGCCCAAGGCGAGTATCACGACGGTCTCGAACGCCCCTGCGGCGTCCCTCGAGTCGGCGCTGCCTTCTAGCAGATCTCTCGCTACTACGCTCGCCCCTGAGGAAATCTTGGCCCCTGCGTCCTCTTCCGACGTCCGTGCACGCAGCGAGTTGACCCCAGCCGAAAAACGCGCCCGGCGGATGCGAGAGCGAAAAGCGAGAAAGAGGTTACAAACAGCGCTCGACAAGCACGTCAAGGCGAAATCGAACAAGAGTGGCGCAAAGCAAGCAAAGGAGGCTGCGCTCAAGAGCCTCGTCAAGTCTGGCAAAGGCGTCACTGTCGTCGGAAAGGGAAACAAGACGCAAAAGACGGGTAAATCGGCGAAGAAAGCCAAGTGAAATTGCAGAGGTTCGTGTGCGTTGGCTTTTCGACCATTTTATGTCCCTGCCGACTCAGATATTGGATAGTGGAGAAACCGCACATACGATCCCAACGCCATGCAGTACTCTTCCATCAAGTTAGGAGACGTATCATGAATGATTGTTGGAAGATGAATAAACTTCGACCCCGTATACCTTTGAGCGCATCCTCGGACCGTTGCTCCTGTCAAAGGTACACCGTTTTATAGTCCACGTCCACTGCAGGGCAGCGGGGTTAACTAGGACCTTGGGTCGTCTCGGCAACTGCCCGTTGACAACATGATGAAGAAATGAGAGTGTTTACCGCATATCGCTGTTGAGTCAAGGACGGAGGAAATCATGGATGTAGTTGACGTTTTATCTACATGGATAACCCAGCTCTTGCGGTACGAGTCTTTTTTGAAAAAAGATGAGCGTTCATCAAAACCTGATCACCACCGCCCAATCCTTGGTGATTTCTACCCCCGGATCCTTGACGACCACCACGCCCGCACTCTCGGCAGCGCTCGCTTCATACGTCCACTCCAACGTCCGCGTTTGCTCCTCACCCTCAAGCACCACCGACCCTGGTCGCTCGTCTACACCCACGACCACGACCCGCTCGACCCTTACCCCCGCCTCTTCGATCCCCTTTGCAAACGCGTTCGCAGACGAATAAGACGGCACCACACCCGGTGCTGTCGCAGCAAGGTCGTTGCTCTTGAGTCTAATCTCCTTGCCGCCCTTGCGTTGACTCGTCGACGCCTGGAAGACCCGCCAGACGAGCTCGCCACGTTGGTAACCAAAGCCTTCGCCATCGTCAAGGTAGAGTTCGCCCTTGGCGCTGCCGTCGACGTCCAGCGCGACGCGGAGCGTGAATGGGTCGTGTTTCATGAGTGGGGAGGAACGGCGGGGACGCTCGCGGGTGGGGAGGATAGAGCCACCGCGGATGAGTAGAGGGATTTGGTGCAGCGCTGCTGGAACGGTAATTGTTCGGCCTGCTGCTTCGGACACAAATGGTCGATACGCCACGTGAGAGAAATAGTCATAGTAGACCTGTGCGTCAGAGAGATAAACGGAGGCAGATGTTGCCCCTCGTGTGGTCACAGGTTTGCACAAGAGACCAGAAGACCCAAGGTAGAACTGGTCATCGATGCCAAACCCTTGTTCATCCTCAGGGAACACGACATATTGGGGGCTGTCCATCGTGACCTTTTGTCAGCATGACATTCGTCGAAGTGGTGATGAGGGGAACCGTACCGCAAGATAGGCAATCCAGTCAGACTACTCTCTTTGAACGCACTGTACCAAATTGGCAACATGGCATATCTCAACCTCAACATATCCTTGAGGATACCTTTGTAGGGCTCATCCAAAAGATACGGCTCGCGGCGCTTCGTGTCGATGTGTGCGTGGGCTCGGAAGAAAGGCGAGAACACACCAACGCCATACCATCTCACGAGCATCTCAGGATCGGGATTGCCAAAGAAACCGCCGACATCGGCTTGAGATCGGTTAGAAATCCCAACCGTAGGAAAGACGAGGAGACAACCCACCTCCTGCAAATACCATTCCACCAAGTCCGCTTGAAAGAACCATCTTCACGCCTACTGCCATGTGTTCCCACGTACCCAGGTTGTCGCCTGTCCACATTGCCGCAAAGCGTTGGGTACCAGCATAGAAGGAACGGGTAAGCACAAAGGGGCGTTTGGGGGGGTCAGAGCGGTGGTAGAGAGCGTTGTACGTTTGATTGGCCTGCAAGGGAGTGAGAAGAGAGAAAATCAGGGGGAACAATGCAATGCGCACAAAGAGCATGCCGTTGATATTGTGTACATCTCTGTGCTCCCATCCACCGTAATGTATATTGTCCCTTGGCATCGATATCTCGGGGCCATTGAATATCGATGGCTGCATGAGACCAGTCAGACCATCTAATGGGATATGGCATCGAATAGAGCCACAAACCTCATTCATATCGTTCCAGATGCCCACACTCTCCGAGCTCTGCGCCCACGACCAAGAACCATCGATGCTCTCCGTCTTGAACAACTTGACCCACAGGTCCCAACTCTTGGGGTTGAAGAAATCGATCCACGAAGAAGATCCAGGCCAGCACCATCTATCAAGTGTGTGATTGGTACAAGCACCAGGTGTGTGGAAAAACGACATACCCCTCGTACTCGCCCTCTCCAGATTTGGGCTTGACAAGTACATCGAGATCAGACGCCATTTTATAAGCGGGGAAGTTTGAATCTCGTTTCAGATGGGGGTCGACAATGACAACCATCTATGTGCACCATCGCGGTCAGTCGACGGGTGGTTCGGAAACGAAGAATGACCAGAGACGGCCGCACCTTTCGCTCCTTGGCTTCCACGTCCGCAATCATTTCAACTGGGTCAGGGAACGTTTTCTCGTCCCACATAAAGTACTTGTGTCCTTCTGCATACTCGATATCGAGCCAGAAGACGTCAACCGGTATGTCATCCTCATCGAACCGTCTCTGTACCGATCTAACGTCGTCACTGCTCACGTAATTCCAGCGACACTGGTGATATGCGATAGAGTAGAGCGGAGGAAGCATAGGAGTGCCTGTGAGACGAGCGTACTGGAGGAAGACCGAGGCAGGATCTGGACCTGGAAGGATGAAGACATCAAGGATGCCAGATTCGGAAATCCAGTGTGATTCAGTGCCGCCGTTCTGCTTCCCGACGTCGATCCAGGTGTCACTCCCGATGGCGTTGAATACCGCAACTGTGCTCTTTTTACTGTGCGCGTGCATCAACGGGATAGCGCCATAAAGGGCTACAGATGAATCCGAGAGGTACTCAAACACGTCAAGATTGTAGAGCCTATATGGGTCAGAGTAGGACGCATCGGGACCAATGGTGGAAGGAAGGGACAAGTTTGTAGCGTGTTCCGGGATACCGTAGACGTGAGGATGGTTAGGGAAGGTAATGTCGAGCGAGAGGGATTCAGGGCCTGTAAGATCAACGAGGTGAGTTTGCAATGGGGCGTGTGTGACGGAATGGTTTACCCTTGGGCTTTGAGTCCGTCCAGGTCGACCAAGTTTCCTCCCACCAAGCGTCCTGGCTCTCGCCCTCGAACCAGGCAGCACTATTGACATGAAACGGAACCTGCTCGCTGTCTGCGCCTTCGATCTGGGGAGGTTGTGCGTCCTCTTTCGTTCTAAAGTGCTCCATGTGAAGAAGACCGCGACCGTTTAGGACGACCTGCTCCTCGCCGTTCTGGTAAAAGGTGACTTTGAGGGGGTCGTACTGCACAACGACCTCGAAGGTGATACCATTCCAGCCATATCTCGTGCGTGTCTCGTCTTTCCCGACGAGCCATCTAATGTGACTCGATTTGCTGAGAGGAGGATCACGAACAAGGGCCCAAGAAGCTGCTTCGTTGTAGTGTCTTCTCAAGCGGGCGATCTCGTCCATTTGGACACGTATAACACCATCTTCGTGTGCCCTGACCTCGAGGGAGAACTTGATATCCGGATACAAGGTCGACTTGACGATGGCAGTGAAAAATGCGTCGTCGGGGTCACGAAGGATCGAGGAGGGGTCGATGTAGTACGGGGACTGCCAGGATTCACCGACAGCGAGCGCACGCGCAGAGAGTGCACGCCCGCGGCGACAAAAACCGGACTGGTCGCAAGTTTTGAAAGCATCACGCTTGAACGCGAGTGTCGAGCTCGACACGAGCAGCGCGACGAGAAGCGAGAGAGACCGCATCGCGCTGGCAGCGAAACACGCACTGCTCGGCATACATATGTGCTCATGCATGACATAATCCATTCTCACAGCGCCCAGATCACTCGTCACGGTACTCGTAAAAGCCCCTTCCGCTCTTCCTTCCCAACCACTGCGCGTCCACCATCCGTTCGAGCAGCACCGATGGCCGGTACTTTGAATCCGACGTGCCCTTGTAGAGTGTCTGCTGTATCGAGAGACACGTGTCGAGACCAATGCTACGACGCTGCGTTAGCGACACTGGCTTCACACCGTCAGACACTCACAAATCCGCTGAAAAGCAAGATCAGAAGCCACTCCGCAAACACGAAAACGGGGGCTTACCAAGCTGGAGTGGACCCATCGGATGGGCCATGCCCAGTCTGAACGTCTTGTCAATGTCATCACGCGTCGCAACACCCTACCGATGGCAAAAGTGCATTAGCTTTGGTGTCGGTGCTAGACTGGCACTCGGGGCAACCTTTTCTAGACACATGATCGCCTCGTTTATAAAAGGCATCAGGAGAGCGTTTGAGACAAAGCCGGGGACGTCTTGCGATGTTGCCACCTCTGACGAGCCGACGGTCAGCGAACGCACGCAGAAAGGGCCGAACGTCCCCACCCTTTCCACACGCCTCTGCGAACGCACGCGACCGATCCAACGTGTCCTTGGAGGTTTGCACTGCCGAGATGAGCTCAACCAATTTCTGCAAGCAAGGTCATACCCCCATCCCCGTGGAAAGTGACAACGAAACATACCATCACCGGAACCGGATTAAAGAAATGCAACCCTACGACACTCGCACACGGTCGTCAACACCCGACCTCAGTCTCAAAACACTGCGCAACGCTCACCGACGACCCGACTGGCGGCCCGCTTCCCTTCCTCCGATGCTGCTGATACTCCCTCGGGGACCACCGCGGCGGCGATCTTGGTAATACTGATTGACGACGTGTTTGTCGCCAGGATGGCCCCCTCGTTCAGCGTCTCCTTCAACTCTCGAAACACGCGTTTCTTCAGCTCGACTTGTTCAGACACCGCTTCGACGACCATATCCACGTCACGCATTTCCGCGAGCGTGCCTACGACCCGGATGCGGCCCTTGGCTTCGTCGGCCTCGGTTTGCGTGAGACGTCCCTTGGAAACGTCCTTGGCAAGAAGGGCGGAGAGGAAGGTCTGGGAGCGACCGAGCTGGGCTGGAGAGGTGTCATGGAGCAGCACGGGGACTTTGGCGCGGACAGCAGAAACAAGGGCGATGCCAGTGCCCATCTGACCGGCACCGAGGACGCCTAGTTGTTTGATGCCATGCAGAACGGACATGGTCGTTCAGGGAGAGCTGTTAGTTCCGAATCACGTGTAATGTACGAGTCCAGGAAAGCAAGCTCAGGATTTCCTACACGTACACATCAACAGCCAGACCAGCCAACCCTTGATCCCTAGCGAGCATATGGATTTCAACCCTATCATGCCAGAACCGAGCGTCCAAAAAGAGAAGAGAGATCGCGGCCAAAAAAGCGACGCATTTACAAAACGAATTCCAATCGATTGACGTGACAGAGGGTGTGGAGACAACAAACGAGAGAGAGCACGCAAAACGAAATGCTCGGCGGCATGGAAGGAACAGAGCACTGTGCGAAAAGGTGGTAGTCGGTAGTCGTGAAGTAGTCGAATCGATACACAATAATAGTGCAATAAGGAGGAATAGTTATGTACCTGTAATGAGGATGAGATGGGGGGAATGCAGCGGAGGTGATTGCGACAAGGATTGCCATGCAGGTGGATGAAGACAGGTCTAAGCTTGAACAGTAGCTGGCAGCGAGCGAGGCTAAGTGAATAGATGTGAGCATGTGTTGGTGAGATAGAGTGCTGGGTCGGTCTGTAGCGCTCAAATGAGGCGAGGCGGGCCGTCCAACGAAGGACGAAGTGCGCACGCATGCGCGTTAAGTCATCGTCAGGCACAGTGATTTGACCCAAACTCCTGGATCATCGTATCAACTTCCCCCAATCCAAGACACCACCCCCCTTCTCTTCACCACCTTCTCGCCGTGGAAAAGCATTCCAGAATCTGAGCGTCTCATCCCCGGCACCCGTGACGATCGTCTCCCCATCGGGGCTCATGGCAAGATAAAGCACCCGATGTGTGTGTCCTGTTAGTGAAGCGACTTGAGAAAGCGATGGATATCGCCAGATGCATATTTGATTCTGAGCTGTCGTGCTCGAGAAGCCGTGGGTGCTGACGAGTTCATGTGATGTGTGCGACCAGATAAGATTGCAAACCTAAGCCGAAGCGTTCGTATCACAACGCCAGGAGGTGAAAACGAGGCGTACCTGGCTACCAGTATCCAGCTCGTTCAACATCATGCCAGTGGACGTATTCCAAAATCGGATGTGCTTGTCTTGTGTTCCACCACCCGTGGCTAGCACTCCAGACGCGTGGGGATCCCAAGCGAGTGCTTTGACCGCCGCCGTGTGTTCATGGAACTTCCACAGTGGAACATCGCCATCGCCATCACTCCCACTATTTGACCTTGATCGTCGCGTTGAAGTGCCAATGCTGCCTCCAGGCCCAAATCCAGAAGAATGAAACGACGATGCACCAGCGGATGCACGACGAGATCCACGGAGGTCCCATATGCAAACTTTGTTGTCGTTGCCTCCGCTAGCAAGAGCTGCACCCATCCCAGAGCCTCCCGGACCTTGAGCTGGCGCACCACCAGCACTTGGGGCGCTAATCCCTTCTTCAGCAACTGTTCCGGCGCTGGTACCAACCCCGCGTGGGTTTCCAAAGCCCATCCCCAACTCTCCACTCCAGCGCAGCCCGCAAACCTCCTGCCGATGTCCTGCACATTTCCTGAACGGTCTTCCTCCGGCGCCTTCGCGAACGTCTCGGTGGTGAACCATACGGTCTCTGCTTCCACTGCTTAGGATATGTCCATTCCAGGAGAGAGTACCAATCCGTTGTGTATGTGCAGGGGCATAGGTGCGGATGACGGAGAGAGTCGGAGCGTCATATATGTGTAGATGACCTGAGAGTGTACCAACCGCAAGCGTCGTCCCCTATGAATCAAGAAACAGGACATCAACACACGGAAGTTAGAAAGACGTGCGATCAGATACCTTTTGCACCCACGCAACCGAGCTGATGGTATCACCAGCTCCGTTTAAATCACATAGTTTGGAGACAGCAGCATTATGGGCTGTCCAAAGATAGACACAGCTCCCCAGACCCACTCCAAGGACATTCGTACTCGACCAATCAACTAGATTAAGATAAAAGTCGTCTGCAAGATCCGGCGCGTCGAGGACCCTGTATGGTGTCTTGCAGACGCTGCGAAGTTGACGACGTGGAGACTCGAGGAGTTGTCGCGACTCCGCGCGCACCGGGGACATGGAATATGCTTCGTCAGTTGGCGTGTCGAGACGGCGTGTGCTTGAAGGTGTCGGAGAGGGTGAGGTATAATGAAAGATGCGCCGACGCGTTGGAGTGGTGGGCGCGACGGATGAAGATGAGTGGATTGGGCGTGTCGGCGAAGCGGGACGACAAGGGGAAGGAGGTGTCACTTCACTGTGAAGGATGGAGTTGAATATGGCATTGGCTTGCTCTAGTGGCAGCATATCGGGTGTGTGGAATCAGACGGCAGCGGACAGGTGATGGTCGTATTGGGGCCGGGTCAGACATGCAACGAAAGTGGATAGACAAGACTCACCCTTTATAGCATCTGATTCGGTAGGTATGGTACGATGCTTTGAAGGGGTCGAAGGGCCGCCGTCGTCCATGAGATGATACGACGTTCTCATATCGCCGGATTCTCTACTGGGTACGAAGCGATCTCCATATTCTCTGTGCGTACGAGATGGATTTTCGGGAGATTCTGGCGCAGGGGTGTCGCTCGCGGTGAGCTGTGAATAGTTGAGGGAAGGGATCGGAACGGGGGCAGCGGTGGGAGGAGTAACAACAAAGGCAGGATTTACGCGTTGTCTGTTTCTTCGGGGGGTGTCGTCGTCGGTATCTTGATGTGCGGCGCGCAGTCGTTTGCCAAAGGGTGAGTTTTTGAGACCGGACATTGTGCAGGGTAAGCGTTGCAGATTTGAATAGGGAATTGATAGCGAGCGAGCTGTCGTCGACGATACGGTGCGCGATGAGGAAAAGAGCGGGTCGGCGTATGCGAGCGCGAGCGTGACCGAACCCGCCAAAGCGGCGAGTCGCAGAGAACGAGCAACCCCAACGACGCGTCGCTTACCTAACGCCTTGCCAACTTTTCAACCAGCGACACTTGAACAGCGCACACGAAACCACAGAAAAGAACTGAACGAACGCGGAAACCAGAGACGAGTTAACCCACGGCAAAATGGGCAGCTCAGATCCAATCCTGCCCAGTTGCCAACCGGACCAGTCAGGACACTCGGCATGCCACTGACCCTGCTCATTCAAGCGGAGACTGAATACAAGCAGTGTTTGTCAGCTGCGGCTCCTCGTCGTCGTGGGCGACGAGGCCACACTCACCCAGCATGTTCAACGAGGGAAATCGCGTCCGGGGCCTCTCCTACGAGCAGAACACCTCTTCTTTGTGATCGCAGGATACTCGTGCGCTTCCGGCGCTACACGACGAGCGTGACGGGGAGTAGAGCAAACAGCATCAGCGGAGATTGCCCTCTTCGAGTGTGATGTCCGGTGATGACTGCAGTCTACGCGATTGCTTGTTCTGCGGAAATGCGGTCGTGGACGACGTGATGGAGACATGGTTGGGTGGCATGGCGCAGCCTTTCCCACTCGTGGCTGATTGGCTCAAAGCAAAAAAAGTTAGTAGTATGCCGGACCACATATGTCATCCAGCTATCGTCACCACAACCATCGATCAAGCTCAATCACTGACAGTCGGTTGGGCAGTACGATGGGCATTTTACATTTGTTTTCCTGCGTCTAGAGGCAGGGAATCACAAATTCGTCTGTCCCACGGAACTAGGAATTGGTTTACTTTCTGTCGACTTGCATAGCCAATCGGACATTAGCAAACCTCCTACCTGCTCCCGTCTGTCCCTGGTGTCTTTGGCAGCATCGTTCAGTCACTGGCCCCAGTTCATTTCAATACATGCACTACTAGAACTCGCTGCAATTCCAGGCATTCACTTGTCCTCAGCAGGGGAATGGCTATGTCACATCACCTTCAAGGACCTTGCTTCACTTGGTTTCACCGTCTCGCAAACACGCCCCCGTTTTGGCAGGATTTCGCGCCAGTTTCGATTATCTGTCGTTTTGCGGAACACTAGAAAGCATAACCGGATGATACCTTTCCTCATAAACAGGAAGGCCTAGTCTATCATCTTACTGGAAAACTTGTTTCCTGGAATTAGTCGTGCGGGAGCCGTGCCCGCATATTCAGTCTTTCTTCAGCAACTATTTATCCACTTATATTTGTTCGGGGACGCTTGCCCACTCTCAAGAGAGATTAGGGTGCGTTCAGCGCTGATGGTAGGCATTTACTCGTCGAACAAAGCCATCGCAGAGGCTCTGTAAGTATCCCTGTCTCCATGATCCTTGTCATTCTAGACGAGAATTTCGATGCAAGCCTCTAGCACTCCCTTGAGAGTCGCGTCTCAAATGTACCGTAATGCAAAAAGTTCACTACCGCCATACTCGATGCGGCCGTTACTCTTGCGAGTCATTTTGAAAACACATGTGCCCTGCTCAATTGAGCAAAGGGCGACACAATGACTGCATTTGTAATTAGAACTAACAACATAGCCAACCCATAATGACAGGAATATCCTTCCATCGCACGAACTACTGTTCGTTCGTCTCAGCTTCTTTGCCTAACTCGCTGTCTCACTCTATTTTCCGGGCATGTTCTTCCCCGATGATATACTTGCATTGATCGGATTACACCTGCTTGGTCAAACAACTCGAGTGTATTAATTCATCCAACTTTGTCGCATCCACACCGAGTATTCTCGACTCAACGCGACAAGGGAACGGTAGCGGGCACCTGGAGATCAACTTTGTTGATAGTGATTGGTGGCCACCCATCCACAGTAGCACGTACGTCGTAATCCCTAGTGTCCACTTGGGATCAAGTACCAGTTCATTGTTCCCATGTTCGTCATTTGGCAACAACGCCTTCCATAGCGCGAGGATCGTCGCAACTGCATACCACAATGAAATCTCTGCAAAGTGTCTCTCCACATAGATCCGCCGACCAAACATGCTGAACACGATGCCTTGAACGTTGTCAGACGTGAGGGTGCCGTCTGCGTGCTGGAAAAGGAACTCGAAAAGGTTCAGGTATTTTGACAAGTTAGTACGTGCCATGGACTTGAACGACAAAACACCAAATGAACGTCGAAAATTACGAGCAAACATTCAACAGGCAGATCAGAGATTCGTGGTAGTCACTGCCCCTGTACTCCATTTCAATGTCTCACGAATAATGGCGTCAATATACCTTGTCCTGTATGTGAGGGCGGAGAACCGTTGAAAGTGGGAATGTGGCAAGAATAACATATGACTAGATTAAGACAAGACAAGACAAGACAAGACATCTAACAGCAGGTGAGGTGCGCGCATGACCTCCGATGCTGATACGATTGCTTAGGTGGGCAGAGTTATCAAGGAGAATATATCATAAACAAACACACCCCGAAAATCTGCTGCTGCGACACCTTGAAGGGCTCGCATCCACAGAGCAACGGCGTTCGCCTTTTCCCCGGATGCTGTGTGCTCAGATGAAATTTCTACAGCCTTTTTCCCGCTCTTTGACCGAGGCTGCATTCCCCTTGATGTTCATGTCCAAAAGCCATGACGGGGTACTTGGAACTGGTCCTATTTTGGCCTTTGGTCTGAAACACATTGAGACATGCGCACTTACTTGTCAGGAATGCGTAAAGTATTACTGCCTTTCGAATGCATTCGATGCCACGAACAATTTACACGTCCTCCCGATAATGTTGACCATGTAGTCATCTAGGAACATCGGATCATAGTCGTGGACTGTGTTGATGATGACCGACGACATGAACCTATCGGATCGGTGGGGTCAGGAACTGGTAACAAGTGGTCTACATTCGTCGTGACCCGCTCGTGGATAAGGTCGAAGATATACGGTCTGGTGACTTCAGCAGTTGATGGGCAAGTAAATAGGCTGCTGTATTATTGGTGGCGAAGTGAGGTCTATTAGCATAATTGCTCGAACGGCCCTCCAAGAGTGCCCTAGCCATTTTCTCAAGGTTAGTTACGATAATGTCCTGATTTAAAACGTGGAAATGGACGAGCTCACCTTGGGAATAATCTTGGAACTATTTGATCAGCGGACGGCCAGAGAGGGAACGCACCGTGCACTTTTGCCCGCTCGGTGTAGGTCAACGACAGTGCGCTAGCATTGACTTCGTGCACGTTGCCTACGATAGGGAGCGGGGGCGGGCCTGGGGTCAAGGGATGAGGTAATGGATGGATTTTCTTGAGACGCAAATGGAGAACGTCGAGAATAAGGACGTAAAGGAATGGCACAGTGCATAACATTATACAATGGATGATGCTCAGGAAACGGGATGCAAATTTCTGGAAATATAAAAATATATAGCACTCAAATAACGATCCTGGTTACATCCTACCATTCTCTCGCAGTGCAGAATTAGTAGAACGTCCACCAATCCTGGAACAGGATCAGGGTGATACCCAGAATCCCTGACCAGAATGCCAGTCAAAGATTCGTTTGGCAGGATGATTGAGTCAGCGGACACATGTAGTCAGTACTTCGTCCACTCACTCTTGCAAATGTAGCTCGTCAACTGGACTTAAGCCGTAGGTGAGGGCAATTCGGCGCTATAACCCACAGAGCTGCAAGTCACCCGAGTCCTTTGGTTGACCACGTACATGTTCCACGGAGAAAAAGGAAATAGGGACAAAGAGGACGAACCGCGCTGGAAGTTCATTGCCAACCAAGAAGCGTGATTTGTTGTAAGGCGATCGTGGGGACGGTTATGATAGCATGCAGATCAAGTCCGGTGACAGAGGTGGAAGAATTGCCTCCTAGTGGTTCGCACCACAGATCACGACCAAAATCCGTAGCAAGGTTGCTAGAATATCTCTCGAGACTTGCTGGGGTTGCTCATGCCACCGCCTGTAGAGTTGGTTTGCAGACCTGGCACCACCGTACCATGAATCGACTTGTATCGTTTGTCCACGATGTCCACAGTGCTTGAGCGGCGCCTCCATCGCAAACGGAGCCCACGAAGGGATCATCCGTGGCATTGTGCAAACACATGATGGCCAACGAACAATCTTGATACCACCCGGTGCGTTTCAGAACGACTGTTGGCGGCATAGCACCACAAGACAATCCACATGTTCAATCCAGACCAGCGAGTGTGAGCTGTCCTTGAGTGCGACCGTGCATCAAGAGTATCGGCCTGACTTGCCTAGCCCTGTTTAACATGATGCTGCTCGACGCTCGGTATGTCCAGGGCCAGGTTGTGTGACCTACATCATGGCAGACGTCGGATAAGGGCCCTTTGCCTCGAGCGTGGGGCGTTGTTCGGGTCGGCCCCGTGCGAGCAGTGTACTATTACGTCTCCGAAGCTACCAATTTAACCCTTCGGTTGCATGCTCAGCGGGTCAACCACCAGCCATGAGCGTTCGTGACCGCTTGTGGGCCATCTTCGCCTTCAATGCGATACCAACAACTGTCTTCTCGATCCTCATCTATGTCGCAATATTCAGCACCGTGCTCGTCACGGACGAGTT
The DNA here is from genome assembly GCA_038094175.1 of Boletellus aff. lepidospora. Lineage (NCBI taxonomy): Eukaryota > Fungi > Basidiomycota > Agaricomycetes > Boletales > Boletaceae > Boletellus > Boletellus aff. lepidospora. The sequence goes on from JBBPTT010000109.1 coordinate 15,900, forward strand.
GCCCCCTGTCCCAAGAAACACGCGAGGACTGGACCTCGACCGTGCTTGGTTGGATCTTCATCGGGTAAGCCACCCCCTTGCTCCGTGACGGCGGCCGCTGATCAGGCTTCTGAAGATATCTGCGAGACCACATCCCTTTAATTCTCATGCCAATGACCTTGTTCGTGACTTCATCCTCAACCGCCTTGGGGATGTAGCCTTGCGGCACCCACATGTTTCCATTGATTACGACAACATTTCGAATGCATCGTGGGTCACAGGCGCTCTCTCCACCCGGCCACGCGCTGTCTACCAAGAAGGAAACAACATTATTGTCAAAGTTGAAGGGACTGATCCCACTTTTCGCGATTCTGGGGGTTTTCTGTTGTCCGCTCACTATGATTCAGTTTCCACTGCACCCGGCACGACTGATGACTCGATGGGGGTCGTCACTCTGTTGCAGATGGCAGAGCATTTTGCAAAGCATAGACCAAAGCGAACTATCGTATTCAACATCAACAACAATGAAGAATCTGGCCTGAATGGAGCACACACGTGTGTAGTTGTATTCGTTTCGTCCGAGAGATTTTTAACGCCCTCTACAGTTTCTTGCAGCACCCATGGGCCAGCATCAGCGATGTTTTTTTAAACCTCGAGGGCGCTGCCGCGGGAGGGTAGGCTTGTTGCTTCTATGGTACCACGAATGTGCTGCTGATAGCCTTGTATAGTCGGCCAGTGATGTTCCGAACCACAAGCATCGCACCACTCTTATCTTGGACAAGAAGCCACGTCCCGCATCCACATGCAAATGTGCTGTTCGCAGACTCGTTTTCGCGCGGTCTTGTACGTTCCGCGACCGATTATTCAGTCTACGAACAGGCTGGTTTGAATGGACTTGATTTCGCCTTTTATAGAGGCAGGAGTCGTTATCACACGTTATATGACTCGATATCCGGCATGCATGGCAGTAAAAGAGCCCTCTGGGCGATGATGGAAGCCACTCACGGAGCCAGTCTGGCTCTCGCAAACGATGATACAACCCATGCTCACCCTCTTCCCCAGCAAGAGAAACCTGTCTACTTTGAGCGTGAGTCGCCCAAAATTTTGTTTATAGCCAAAGTCTAATGTTGCTGCTCAGTGTATGGTGCTGCTTTGATTGTTCTCTCGTTGGAAACGTTGTTCATCGTAAACGTGATCTTACTTTCCACTGGTCCCATCCTTCTTCTGCTCCTCGCGTATTCAAAACACATCGTCCGGCTGAGTAGGGGAACTCAGTCTCACTATTCTTCCGACCACAACCCAGACGGGGCTCAAGAAGGTGTTGCTCACCGCGAGCAACCCCTTGTAGCATTAAAAAGAGTTGGAGCAGCGATTTGGAGTTCAATCAAGTTCTGGGTGGCGCTGGCGATCAGTATTGGTCTTCAGGTAGCCTTGATTGCCGGATACGTCAACTTGAATCCCTTCGTAAGTTACGCTGTCCTTGGGAATCAGCCTCTGACTGGTTGGACAGATCATTCACTCTCATCCTTTCCTGGTGTTTGCTTCCGCGTCGTCATTGGCCTATCTGTCAACCATCCTAGTGGTTTCCTTCCCTTGTAACCTTCGCAGTACCACATCGGCCTCGGACCAACAAAAGCTCTCGGTTCTTTTGCAGCTATACGGCTTCACTTGGGTATTACTTGTCTTCTCCACGGTCGTGCTGCGCAGTGCTGAGATAGGCAGTACCTACTTTGTCACTGCATTGCACGCATGCGCCTTCCTTGGGTGCGCCGTGGGTCTGTTTGAAGCAGTGACGGGAGCGCGACGTTCTGAGGAGGAGGCTCGGGCTAGGCCGGAGGGCCACACCTATGTAGGAGGCGCCCGGTACCAGGCTATCAGCACCGAAGATGATGCCAACGGACAACAATCGTCAACACGAATCGTGGAAGATCCTGAACCCACGGAAACCACACCGCTCGTCCCACGGGAGCATTTACATCCATCCTCCACCAAACGACATGGTACCATCATGTGGTGGATTTTGGAGATGCTGTTCGTGGTTCCCCTGCCCGTCATCTTGGTGTTCCACATTTCGGTGATGCTCCTGGGTGCGATCAATCAAACGCTTACGGATGGAAATAGCCCTGCTTTGAGTAAGTCTGTGTCAGCATTGAAGTTCAAGGTCTTGCTCACAGCGTGGTAGCATACAGCATGGTGTCTTTCTTTGCTGTTCTGCTCGTTTTGCCCTTATCCCCTTTCAGCATCAACATCCATCGATGGCTCACACACCTCGTACTTGCCATATTCGTTCTGTCGACCGTGTATGCATGGACCGCGTTCCCTTTCTCACAAAAGGCGCCACTCAAAATATATTTCGTTCAAACTGTTAGCCTCGCTAGTTCGGGAACGGAGGTGGAGCGTGTAACGACCGCTCTCACCGGACCCGAACAGTTCTTGACCCGTCACATCTTACCGGGGCTTCCATCTGCATCCTCCGAGTCTATAGCGTGCTACGACGCCCCAGACAGAGTTGGTCTACAGACCTGCGTATGGGACGTTGACACGGAGATGGTGCCCTCGCCTGGGGGGAAGGCCACCGCTCGTGATGGCACGGATATACCTTGGATATCCTATTCGCTAGTCCGCAAGGGGACGAACAGCGCCCGGATTACTGTCGAGGGCCGAAACACGCGGTTCTGCACACTCGAGTTCACCAACCGACGTATTTCCGGGTTCAGCGTCGCCGGGGACGAGGATCAGGGTCTTCAAGAGGGCTACGGCATTCCCGAAGCGGGATTGAGTCAAATTCAACTATGGAGCCGTGATTTTGGCAAGCGGTTTGAGGTGACGGTCGAGTGGGAAGACGGGGAGGCTTTACTGGTTGACGGTGACGACAACGACGACGGGCTGCAAGGACGGGTGAGTTGTGGCTGGGACGAGTTTGAGCGCGGGACGATTGGGGGGGGATCGTCCGGAGGTAAGATTCCGTCTTTGGAGGAGATCATTCAGAATTTGCCAGAGTGGGCTGTGGTGTCCAAGTCGACCTCTGGCCTTTTCAGTGCAGGGACGACGTTCTCGGTATGAACGAGTTGGCGGCTGGTTTTTCATGCTTTTTGTTGTTGTACTACTTGGTGTTAGTATCGTCTGTTGAAATTGGTTGCTTGTTTGGAGAGCTAACTTGATCATATGCTACTGTTGACCAATCGAGGTACTCGGACTCGTTCTTGTCAAGTTTCATGTTGTCGACTCCCGAGCGTTGAATCGGAACAGCATGACCCTCTTCCAAGGGCGTCGCTGGCCAAATGTGATGTGTAGGGGAGCACGCACTAACACCGGCAACTGACGCGCTGGTAGTAGCAATCAGGGCGGGTTTCACAAAGTCCGCACTTCCGTTACTCGATTCAAAAACGAAACGCATGGCCGTGATGAAGCTTCCCGTCTACTGTTTTCTGGCCTTTCATACGCTGGCGCTGTGCGACGTGATCCGAGCTTTTTCCGACCTCGCTCGCGACCCCACCGACCTGTGCTATTCCATCCCGTTGCCTGACGTCCCCGCGTCGGACGCGAACAGGACGGTGCCGTGGGGTCGGCCAGCGATTCAGTACCAAAACGGAACAACGTGTTGCTCCTCGCTTGACCAAGTCCGAAACGCGCTGGACGAGATCGATGCGCGACTGCTACGGCTCCTGTCGACGAGGTAAGTACAGACGACACCCCGTCGTCCGACTGTACGCCGTTTGGACCTAATCTGGGAGGTTTTATGAGGGCGGCATACGTCAGAGAGGCTACGCGGTTCAAGCGCACGGAAGCCGACGTCAACGACCCTCTGCGAAACGAACAAGTCATACAACGTGCGATAGACGGTGCGCCCGCCGTTCACCTCCCTCAGATCGTCGCGCAGGGGGTGTACCAAAGTATCATCAATGCCAGCGTGCTGTTCGAAGAGTGCATCGTGCGTCGTCAATCCAAACGTGGTTTGGTCTCAGTCACTGAAAGCGTTGTGCAGTTTAATACGTACGAATATGCTTGTTGAACCGAACGAATTGCGCCATTGCGAATGCCAGAGGTTGTGATCAAGGATCACATATCTTTGGGCAGAGATTCTACGACAACACAAAGTAGAGTTGGCTGCCAGAATGATAAAATCTCTTCTGGTCGAGTTCACGTAGGGCATCTGAATTGGTCTGGCAAACCAGGACTAAAAGAACAGAGGCAGAGTGCACATTCACTACCAGAAAGCACCGCCGACAAGACAGAGCAAGTACGTTTACACACCAGTGCACAAGAGAGAACGAAGGGTCCGAAATACCCTCAGGGACGGCGGAAAAGACCTCGACGGTACCAAGGGTGATGAGTGCACACAGTCGTTTGAGAGCCGTCAAGAAGACGGCCAATGCCAGGTTATCCTCGAACAGAAACTAACGAAGCCCACTCTGTGTCAGTGGATCATTGCCTTCCCAGCTGGTTGATAACGCGACCACGAGCATCCGATTCAGTGAGACCTAGAAGATTGAGTACTGACGGTGGGTTTGGCCGCGTTCCAACATGGTAGAGAGGGAAAGAGAGTCTCCGCCAAGGGCAATAAATAACTTTGACTTGTACCTTTATCGGTCTGTTCATGTTCAGCGGGGAACACGACGGACGGACAAGAGATGGAGTACTCGAGTAACGTTAGCTTTTCGCACGCAGTGAGTCATTGGAGAGGTGCAGATCAGGTTCTTGACTGCGTTGACCCACGAAACCGACCGTCCAGGCAAAGCGCAGTGTAGGTGTGCATTCGCCGTGTTTCGGGCAGATCGATCCATGTCGCAGTCGCGTCTTTGGGGCGGTCACTGCAGGACCTTCGGTCACAGACGGTACGGTCCCTGGCCGTTTTCAAGTCGTCTCATACTGACACTTGGTATCGTTCCAGGCCTTGTGAGCGTCGAAGGCCCTACGCCAGTCTGGCCGAGGGTGTACTCGTCCACATCCCCAAATCCAATGTATACCGTTTTGGAGACTCCGATGCTGCCACACCCGTGCTCCGCGATGTCGACTGGACCGTGAAAGAGGGTCAGAATTGGGCCGTCGTCGGCCGTGGGTCAAATCAGAAAACGACGCTATTGCAGGTGCGATGTCGAAAACACGCATGCTCTCGGGGACCTCGTTGACGAACAGCATGGGCAGACGTTGCGTGGACACTTGCGCATTGCGCCTCCGCCGCCACCTCCAGGCGGACTCTTCCCTTTCTTGCCTCCACCGAGAGATTCGCACACTGCAATTTCTCTCGTGTCCTTTGCCCATCGACCCAGTTCGGCAGGGACAGCGTTCTACGACTACACTGCGCGGTATGGGGCGGTCAGAGAGGAGGATCGCATCACGCTCCGAGAGAGCATGTTTGGAGAGTACGATTTCTTAAACCTTCGGCCCAAGAGACAGGTATTAAAGACGCCAGAAGAGCTCGCTGCCGACAAGGTGCAAAAGGCCATCTTTGACGATCTGTCTGCGAGGCTCGGTCTGTCCTCGCTCCTCGACCTGCCTTTGGTGGCGCTATCCAACGGGCAGACTCGCCGGGCACGCATCCTCAAAGCTTTACTTGCTCAGCCGGAGCTTTTGCTGCTCGACGAGCCTCTCAGTCTGTCCACCGCACTCAATCACCCGTCATCAAAACTGACGCAGACTCTCCAGCGGGCCTGGACACGAGCAATCGCCCGACTTTGTTGGCCGTCCTCCGATCTCTTCACGAAGCACGTCGTCCAAGAATCATCATGGGCCTCAGGATGCAAGACCCCATCCCGGACTGGATCACACATCTCGCGTTGGTTTCCGATGGCAAGGTTTTTACCGGAATCAAAGAAGAAATTCTCGAACTACCCGGGTTTCAAAAAGTCACCAAAGAGGTCGCCGTCCCAGTGGGGCCTGCAGCCTCAACGAAACGAACAGACGAGGGCAAGCCCGTCGTCGTTTTGAGAAACGTCAACGTCTCTTATGGCGAACGCAACGTACGGAACTGTCGCATGCCACTTTGCGAAACCCATCTCACCCCGTGAGCTAGGTGCTGAAATCGATCAACTGGACCATCCGTGAAGGCCAGCGTTGGCATCTCCAGGGCGCAAATGGTACGGAACATCTTTTTACCCCCATCCGTCTCTCGTCCGTCAATCCCCATTGTTTTTTACTCAGGATCGGGGAAAACGACGCTCTTGTCGATGTTGACGGGCGACCACCCGCAGTCGTACACCCAACACGGGAACTCTGACCTCGAGCTCTTTTCGCGCGCTCGCCCGCGAATACCGACGCCATACCTCCGTGCGCTCGTCGGCGTCGTCTCGCCCGAGCTGGCGAATGCGTACCCCCGGCGTGCGCAGACGACCGTCTGGGACGTTGTCGGGACGGGGTTCGATGGCACGTTCGTCCCGGGCGGGGACGACGGCGTCGGGCGCGGTCTGGACGGCGCACTCCCCGAGGCCGTCCGACGGTGGCGCGTTGGCCGCGTTCGAGAGGTGCTCTCTGCGCTCGGTCCGCGCGCGTGGCGTGACGTCGTCGACGGTGACGGCGATGTCGGCCGTGATGGGGAGACGACACGACGTTGGGCGCCTGCTGCTGCGAGCGAAGCGGCGTGCCAGTGGGCAGACGTGGACGAGGCGTTCTCGAAGCGGGCGTTTGTGGATCTCTCCCCAGGAGAACAGAGCGTGGTCCTGTTGATGCGCGCGCTCGTCGGTCGGCCACAGCTCGTGCTCTTGGACGAAGTGTGGGCCGGGATGGACGAGCGCATGGTGCGTGGTGCCAGACGCTATCTGCGCGAGGGCGGTGGCGTCGGACCTGATCAGGCTGTCGTGGTGGTGAGCCATTGGGAAGAGGAGCTCCCATGGACGACAAAAGACGGACTGCGCATGTTCAGACTCGAGGACGGGGTCGGGACACATCACTACAACAATTGACAACATATTTCATTCGTCGCGGACTGGTGTTTACGGGTCATACTTCTTTTTTAGACAAAATCAGATACATAGCAATGCGGCAACGGTACTTGACATGCAACAAGAGCCGGGTCAGAACGAGAACATGGGACGCAAAACGAGAGCCATCGAGACGTTACCAAGATATCGAAAGGAGAGCATATTCATGGTCAGGCTGTTCACCAGGGCATGTCAGCGTTGGCAGCACTTCCCCAGCCGCTGGTAGACGTTTTCGCAGAACTGGTGCCCCAGCTCGTGGTTGAAGTGCCGCGCTTGGAGCTGCGCTTGGAAGAGACGGTCGAAAACCCGTCCTCTTTGCCGCCGCCGGCGAACTCCGCCTCTACCTGGTCCGCCCAGCTGGTCGACACGTTTGCCTGTCCCGGCTTCTTGCCCTGCGGCGGTTTCCCCCCAGACCGGTTCCCTTTTGTTCCCTTTGTCCCCTTTGTGACCGGCTGTTGTGTCTCTGTCGTGACAGCCCAAGGGTCAAAGGCGTCCTCGGGAACGTCCCAGCCTGCGTCGGACTGGACGGCGGGAGGAGCCACGGACGCGACTGCCGCAGCTTTCGGTTCGCCTTCCCAGTCCGAATCACCCCACCCGTCATCGGAGGTAACCTTAGCGGCTTCCCGCTTCTCGACAGCATCGGCGTCGACGATCATGCGCGGTGCTCCACGCCAGTTCGTCTTGACCGGCGCACCGGGACCGCGGAACGGATTGTTGTTCTGCGTCGCCCCCCCATCGCCGGTCTCGTTCTCCTTGTGGTCATTCCTCTGTCCACCACGCGCCTTGGAACGACCCTTTTTCCCCTTGTTCGCAGCCGCAGCAGCCCTGCGCTCCTCCGCCAAGGCGAGGCGGTGCTGTTTGTGATACTCCTCGCATATGCCCTTCTTGCAGAGGACCCCATGCGCTTTGCACTGGACCGGTTTCTTGGTCACTTGGTTCTGCCTCCAAATGTCTTCTGCCTCCAGAGGTTCGTCGTTCCAACCAGGCGCGTTCGTCGTTTCCCATGTCGCATCGGGCGCCGGTCCGTCCCAAGTGCCTGGTGCGATCGCGTCCAGGTTCAAGAGGTCCCCGTCATCGCCGTCATCCATGGCTCTGATCCTCATTCCATGGAATTCTTCCTCCATGGATTCGGAGAAATTGATGTGGGCGGCGAACGGGTTGTCGCTCTCCGTGGCGGGTCCCGAGTCGGTGTCTGGGCTGGACGTCGACGCACCATGCGAGCCCCAGCTGGTGGCGCTCATAGTTGCGTGATCGGGGGAACCTGCGGATGCGGCATCCCTGCCTGGAACGGCGAGGCCAGGGGGATAAGAGGTTGTACCGCTTCCCCGGCTCTGGAGCCCAGGTGGTGCTGCAGGGGCCTGGTTGGCGGCCTCGGGGAAGACGGCAGGTGCTGACATTGGCGTGCCCTGTCTGGACGCGGGCGGTGATTCTTCCCAGTTTGTCGCCACCGGGGCTGGGGTGGGCTTTGCGCCGGTATGTTGCCCTGGAGAACATGCTCTGATTACGTGCAGATCATGCACAAGCGAGTTTGGACGTACAAACGTTGCTCGATTTGACTGTGATCGTGCCACCCCCGACGGCTGGCATCCTTGTGCTGGTGGGGGGACCCTGAGGGATGGTGGCCGTCTTGTTCGCGTTTACGTTTGCAGAAGGGTTCGGCCTGACAGAACCCTGCGCCTTTGGGGTACCCTTGCTCCAAGCGTTGAGCGTTTTTGGTTTGTTCTGGGTTGTGACGGGAGACGGTCCGCCTTCCTTTTTCTGGATCCATGCAGTGGATCCAACGACTGAAAGGAAGAACTGTCAGGCAACGACAATCAAAGAGGTGATGGTATCCAACCTGGCTGAGGAGCGGCGATTTCTGTGGCTGGGGGAGGTGTAACGAGGCCCGGGAGAGGCCTGCACAAGGACTGGTTCGTTTGATCTTCGACGGGCACTTCGCAAAAGTGGGGTGCGGGATAAGGAAACTTGATCTGCCTAGCCGAACGAGAGGATGAACACGAGACTGATCAGGAACGATCCAGCACGCGTTGACAGCGCTCTGCTCACTTGTTGTTCGGCGACCAGGACTTGAACCAGGCTTCATCCACGTCGATACGCTTCCAGCCTGCAAAAGCGGTGTGAGCATAAAGTCTAAACATGGCCCATGGAGTGCGGCGCTGCGGATCCGCACAAGTGAAAAGGCTAATGAAGGGACGGAAGCGAACGGAGCGGGTGGCGAATATCGCGCACCAGGCCACGCACCGTTTTTCTGGACGATCCTGCCGGTGCTGTATGTGCAGTAAAAGACTCGGGTGACACGTCCATCGTCACCCTTTGTGGGTCTGCGGAGGAATTCGGACCAGCGATGTTCGCCGAGGATGCGTTCAAAGTGGGGATAGGATCTGCTGACTTCGATGATGACCATGCCGCGCGACTGTGCAGCGAGCGATGAGGGACAGGAGGTGAACGCCGATGGGCGCGACTCACGCTCGGCTTGTGAAACATGGCGAAGAAGGCGTCCTTGTCGATACAACACGCCACCCAAAGGGCAAAGTCCTGCCTGTCCCTTGCCAGCTCCATGTTGCATGTGCCGGCGAGGGTGTAGGGGTGCACGACGGTGAGATAGCGAGGCTCATCTTCGGCGGGTGGTGGGGTGGCGACACGCTTTGGCATGATGGCGTGGGGGATGGACGATTGTCTGGATTGTGTTGGACGAGGAGGAAGAGGAGTATAAATAGCAAGCGATAGGCATCTTATTTAATCATCGACAAGCAGGCGACGGCGTGCGACCGATCTACAATGTGCGTTTGCCTGCCCTGCACTTGCTGTGCGCCCTGAGGCCTGACCAGGCGCGCGGGTATATAAACGTCGTCCGGACGTTGTCTGCGCCGACTCACGATGCATCTCAAGTCTCTCGCTGCCCTCACACTCGCCGCCTCGGCGGTGCCCCTCGCCTCTGCAGGCCTGATCGCATACGGTATCTGCCAAACGGGTGATTGCTCTCCGTCCTCGTTGCATGGCGTGCTCACAGCTGCGTAGGCTGCAACGCCCTTGCAGTTACCTGTTATGCCGCCGCCGGATTCACGTTCGGGGTGACTGTCGTCGCGGCACCTCCTGCCATCATGGCGTGCAACGGTGCCCTAGGCACCTGCATGGCTGCCTGTGCTGCCACGGCACTCATCGCACCAATTCCCTGAGTGGTGTGGTGAGTGCAATGGCTGCTCATCGCTCTGTCACGCTCACGGTCGTGTAGTCCCTGCCTCGTTCCCAGCAATATGCGCCCTCTGTATGAGTAGTCAGTAGCATTTGTAACGAGCCCTGTTTGCGGAAAACGCCGAGTGGCCATGGACACGCTCACCCACCGACCACAGCGCTGCCAGAGCCAAGGTGCGTGTGCGCCGACCGCATCGCGAGGTGATGGTCACGACCTTGTGTGTGCACCAGCGTGCGCCCTGCAGACCTGTCTCTCGCGGCACGTCTATGCCCCCGACAAGTGCGACGAGTGTGTGCGGATGCTGTACATGTGTTGCCTGGACATGTACCTCGACGGCGCCACGTCCACGGCCTGTCCAGCGAAGCCCGTCGTCGAGCGCTGGCTGGGCAAGACGCGAGGGCGTTGATGGTGGGACGCTGCATGCCCCGTGTTGGCCAGTTGACGCAGCACGTCACACGTTCGTTTCATCCTGGTCGTTGAGGTGGTGGGCGCTACTCGGCGGGCAGAGTCGTTTGAGGGCGTCGTTTCCTGGCGGTGGTGAATAACTTGACGTCGAGGGGTGCGCTCCTGTCATGGCGTCCTGGATGGGCGCTGCACTGCCACATCAAAGTGTGGCATCCAGTGGTTCACTAGCACTTACTAGCCTTTGAAACAAGACGGACTCGAGCAGGCTGGGGCGCACTTGGACGCCTGCTCGGGTGCTGGAGTGGATGCGTGCACCCCGGCCGTCTGGTCTTGTCTTCAAGGCGGTTGGCCGAGGGTTCGTGCTGCCAACTTCTGGCCACTGGGCAGCGCGGGAGTGGCAAGCACAGCTCTACCTCGCACAGCCTGCGCACTGTGGCCGAACTCACCCCACACCCATAAAACGACGCTCTGCCGAGATGTTTCTTCTCCCCGTCGCCGCAGCAGGATCTCAGTGCAGCGACGATGCCCGTCGTCACCGTCACCGACCCCGCCGTCACCGTCACCGCGACACCGTCGGGCTCGTCCCACGCCGCGTCTGGCGCCCCCTCGCCAGGATCCATCGCCGGCATCGTCATCGGAGTGCTCCTTGGCACCGCCCTGATCGTCTTCCTCGTCCTCTACCTCGTCCGGCGCCACAGACGGCACAGGTTCACCAGAGTACCCAACCCCCTCCCTGGCCCGCTCGCCTCGTCTGCAGGCGCCCCCCGTCCGTCGCGCGCCAGCTCTCGCAAGGCACAACACCATTTCCCTCGTCACTTGCAGAGGCCTTCTCTGTCGTCCGAACCCCTCATCGCCCCCGTTTCCTGGCCGCCGATACCACCCACCTCGCGCGTTCACTCTCCCAGCACACCGTCTCGCTCCAATTCCACCTCCCCTGCAGCCAGGGAGAGTCGCTATAGCATTGGCGAGGTCACCCAAGTGGTGTCCGCTGGACCTGTTTCACGTTCAGTTGCCCCTGCCATCTTGAACATACCACCTGCACGCAGGCCAGGGCAGTCGTCACCTTCCCCCAAATCTCAACAGACCTTTTTCGTCCACCGCATGCTCCAGTCCCGCGCACAAGCGTCCGAGGCCTTCTCTCCTGCGCATCATCCGCCGCTAGATTCCACACAGAGTCGCTCCACGACACTGGACTCGTCTGCTGTTCGTGCTGACCAGGACCAACAGCTTGCCGACGCGGAACGCACCGCCCTCCGAGACGCAGGGAGGGCTCAGGATAACGGGCTCGGGACGATACCTGGGGAGGGCGAGTCGCAGGACATGACGAGCACCGAGTCGGTATACTCTCAAAACTCTGCGCCGCTTGACCACTCCACGCCGTCGCGCGACCCCGCTTCTCGCGAAAACAGCACCCTCTCTGTCAATCACCGAAAGTCCTCTCGAAGGCAAGCCCGCACCACCGAGCTCACTCCGGTTGCCGAGATGCCCGATACCCCGAGGATGTTCGAGGCGCGTTCTGACACGTCATCGTTTGCGGCCAACTCGTCGCTGGACGGACAGATTTCACACGGGACGGCCTCGCGTCGAATGTCCTCGGTTCTCGACGCACCCGGTACCTTGCCCCTGCTGACCTCTGCCACTTTTGGAAAGGACAGTGCGACGTCCGACACCCCCGCGGGTTCCATCTCCTCGACTGCGGCCTGGGGATCGCACTCGAGCGGTAGAGCTTCACGGTATCCGTCCATTGCACCCTCCAGCATCGGACCGTCTGTGCAGTCCGAGTCCCGTTCGGATGGCGGCACAGATTGGCGCCATCCGCCTCCTGGTCTATCCGGTCTCAAGACGTTGCGGATAGGACCGCTGCGGAATCCGCACTCCCCGGTGGAGGAGTACCCAGAGCAGCCGGACGCGTCGTCTGCAGCCGGTACTGCTGACCCTGCGCTGGCCCAGCGTCCACACGCGCGCCTTCGCCAAGGAACGACGAGCTCGGTGCCAGAGGTGGAGAGGAGGAGCGTGATGGGGAGTGGGATTGCGCGCATCGACGTCGCGCTGTGAGAGGCTTGTAATTTTATGGTATCTATCGCCTGCAGACGGACTGCGATGTCGGCGTGTGGCCTCGTTCGTGGACGGTTTGGTAGCGTGCGGACGTGCGTGCGTGTGTGTGTACTAGGAAACGGACTCGGGCACGTGTCGCGAGGCGGGGTCGATTCACAGACGATAATCCGATCGAACCACGACGTCGACCGTGAATCAGAAAACGGCCTCTCCAGCGTGCGCTCGTGCATGATTCCCCCGTCGACCCTCTCCAGAGCCATCCACCAGATCCTTGCCTTCAGCTCCCCACCGACCCCACCGCCGTTCTGTGCCTCGTTCTTTTCCTCACCCAGTCCACCGTCCGTGACGGGACGGTGAGCTGTCGATGCACGCCACTCGTCTCGCCGTCGCCGCCCATGAGCAAGGCATGCCGTCTGCCCTCGATGGTGTCACCGTCCAGCGGACGCGTTGGTGGGAGACTCCCTACGCGACCGTCAGTTGGGACTACCCGCCCTCTCCAACCGCGCATCACGATGCCCTTCTCGCCCGTGGTGCGTCGCACTCGAGGTTCCTCCGCATAGCTTACTTGAGCACACGGGAGCGGTCCAATCCATCTCCGCCCTCTTCTTCCCTCGTTTCCCTCTCTCCCATACCCTCTCCCAGCCCCTTGGACACGTCGACCGCGCCAATTTCTCCGTCTCATCTTCCGTCAACAACATCCTCGACATCTCCAGCCGGCCCATCGCGGACGCAGGTCGTCCATCCTCCGCCAGTTGCTCTCGGTGCCTCGTCGCGGCCGTGTGCAAATGTGACGCCTCGATCTGCAAATCCACCGTCGCACACGTTCAGGCGTCGAAAGCCACAATGGCCCAAGCCACCCCATTACCATGCCGCGTTGCTTCGCTCCCCTCTATCGCGCCGAAAAGGCCTCTTCCGGGCAATACTTCCTCCCAATAAGGCGGTCGACTTCTTTCGGTGGGACGTCCTTCTCGGTGCGGAGGTTCCCTTATCGGCACAACGCCAGGGACGTGGGCAAACGAGGACGGGCTGCATGGATGCATGCGCGTCGCTGCACGTCGTCGAATCTGTGTTGGGGCCGTACGAGGCGGCGGTCGGCTTTTTTGGGTGGCACGGCCTCGGATATGGCGCCCATCGCCGCGCGCAAACGAATGTTCCGCATGACTGGGGTACAGGCGCGGCGTGCAGACCCGGTCCTGAGCATGATGTTGCCGGTAGAAAGTGCGGGCCGTTGGATTTACAAATCGAGATTGATGAGGCGGTGGTGGACGAAGGAAAGGCAAGATGGGCACGCACGGCCGAAGAACTCGTTGGGCCGCCCGGGTTTGTCTCCCTATGGCCTGTCGAGCCTCACGGGTTGGGCAAAGTCGCTGTACCTTTGAATTCAGCTCCAAAGCATGGCGCCGCCGATTCTCGTGTACCGTCGTCAATTTCCTCCGGCCGCGAAGAGGCTCGGTGGGACCCCGATATTAGTATCACTCCGTCTCGCTTATCCAGACCGCCCTTTGCCCCCAATGACAAGGAGCAGCCGTCTCCATCGAGCTCGACGGCCTCTGTTTTTGGTTCTGTTGCAAACTCCAAACCAGGATTCGAAACAGATTCGCCGTCAGTCTGGTGGTATGGGCCTTCTTCACACCGTGGACTTCCCCTGGCCCCTCACTTGCCCTCGCTCCGCGTTCCACCTGTACACCATGGGCCTCCACCGTCACAGTTCTCACCGTATTTCCCTGGTAGTCGTGTCATGTCGGCACATGGGCATTGGTACGGCGCCCAGCCCATCGGTGAGTTGGCCGTGCCTTCTTGGCATCCACGATTCGTGCATCCGATTGCGTCGATTGCTCGTGACGGCGTCTATTGTCCCTCTTTTCTTTCTCGTCGACTGTACTTTTTCATCGTGTTTCTCGTACGGGGCTGATTGTTTATCATGCTGCGTGCTTTCAGGTGCACCTTCTACGAACCGTGACCCGAATCTCGTCAAATTCCTACCGCCATATCCGCACATTTTTGATACCCCAGTCACTCCCGCTCCCGTACATCCTACCAAACCAGGTTCAGAGCAGGACGAGTTCGGCCCTGGTCACGACTGCGATAAAGAGACCGAGACCGATCATGGTTACGAATCGACGACAACGACGACGGATTCAGATCCCCCTCCGCATACACCCATCGGCACAGCGACGACATCGCACTGTGTCCAAGTGCCACAGGTCCACGGAGACGATGAGATGGATGCGTATGGTCTCGAGATTGATGCGGTACGTGCGGCTGCATCGGTGACGGTCGGTTTGTCGGATCCTGCCACGCCCGTCAAGCATCCCGGTCGATTCTCCATGGCGTCCCCCTCACCCTTTGTGGCGTCTGGCTTTGGCTTTCCGATCTTCAACCGAGCTGGTCATGAATCCTCCAAGACCGCGGTGGTGTTTCCATCGCTGAATGGGACCTTCCGGCAGGGGTCGCAGACGTCAGTCGCTTCGATCGACCAGGGAATGTCCACAAAGGAGACAACTCCCCTTGGCCTCGGCGGAGAAGATAGTTCCGACGTGCAACCCAAAAGTAGAGGTTCGGAACATTCTGCCTGTTCCACTTCGGGTGATAATCCCGCATTCATGTTGAGGCTCTGTTCACCACCGCCAACCAGTCCCAGTTCTGGGCTTCGGAAGGATTCGCAGGGGTTCTGGGAGACTGTGACACCAACCTCGCCTTGCTCGTCTTCGTCCTCGCTTCCCATTTCGCCGTCTGAAGGCAAAACCAGTTCAAGGCGCACGACAGGATGGATTGGCGAGAAGGGGGAGTTGCCTGAAACCATCGGTCCACAATTCGCGCTCTCTGCCAAGTCTAGGTCGTTGTCTCCCTGCCCACGGCGCGTCACTGGTGCGGGTTCCACACTCTCACCGGGCCCAACGCTCGCCTCGTATTCTTCCGTGACGTCTGCGTCTGCGTCCGCGTCCGTGTGTGGCGGTTCGTACTCTTTCTCGCCATCTCTTCCGGACAGCACGTCCTTGGTGTCTCCGAACCCGACGACCCTGTTCCCTGCTTTCCTGGCGACAGCGAGTACGAAGCGAAAGAAGGCGTCGAGGACGAGGGAGATTGTTGACCAGTTGAGGTCATCTTCGGTCGATGTTGGCAGGGAATGGGCAGGGACGGAAGGCTCAGGTTGGTTGGTTGGTCCGGGTGCAGGTGGAGGGGCAGGTGGTGGGCTGCCGTCGACAGGGTCTAATCACGCTGTTGGGAGTCACGTTCCCGGCGGACAGCCGTCGCAGTCACCCCAGTCAGGCCCAGTTTCCACACGATGGTCGGGGTCCACCTTGGGAATGAGTGACAGCCAGGGTTCAAAGTCTTCTGACTCTCATTCGTCTGGATCAGAAGTGAAGAGCGACGGGGTGACGACGGTCTTGAGGACCGTTGACCCCAGCATAGCTCCCTTTCCAATTCTCAGCGTCTCACAAACTTTAGCTTCTGGTGCTACGACGACTCATCAGACTCACGCCGGTGGGGCTACTGTCGTGCCGTCCAATGATGGTAATGAGTCCAAGATTAATGCGACCACACCGACGTCCCCAAATGCACGTAACCTTGGCTGTCAGCTCCAGCCTGTCGCCCCTGGTGGTGCCACGTCGCCATCCACACACCCTTTGCATCATCCACTTTCGTCACCATCCCATTCGACTGTGCATCCTCAGCCGACTCTTGGACCTCCGCCGATGCTTGCTGTCCCGGCTTATTCACCTGGGGTATACTTACCTTTTACGCCATATCGGCTTGCACCGCCGCTTCAAGGCCAGCAGGGGCAAGGAACGTGGTTGGCGCTTTATCCGGGTCCTCCCCCCCACCTACCTGTGCATCCCATACCCACGCAGGCGCACGCTCCGCCCATCACCGGTGTGTCGGGGATGAGACATGTGAGCTGGTGAGAGCCGTCGACGTGAGCGTGTTTTTGGTTATTCAATACGATAGAGCTTCTGGCCTGACGTGTATGCTTGGCGTCAGGGAGTCTTGTGCACAAATGTTTTTCTTTCTGTCGTCTGTTGACTTTCTTGTCGATTTTTTTTCTTGGCTAGTACATGGAACGAGTAATACTAATACGATGTGCCACGCCTGTCCATGCGATCCTTTTGTTTCTCTTGCCCTCGCGACGATTCTCTCGCTCCTTGTTTTTCACATGTAGCATGTACGTCTCCGTTTTCTTTTCAATGTCATGTCGATACGCTGCAAGCAGACGGGCACAAACAAAGGCCAAACAACGCGGACGCGTGTCATATCGATGCGATCACGTGATCACATCCACGACAATGGCTCGTCTTGCTGCACCACCGCGACGCTTGCGATGACCTCGACCGGCTTTCCATGCGACGATGCAGAACACGAAACGTCCGTGTTGCCGTCGATCTCGATCACAGATGCGACACCCCAAAAGACATTTGCTGCCCGGCTGCTGCCCACGCCCACCTCCTCGACGTCCTCCCCTACGGACCACCCCGCGAGCGCAGGCAAGGGCACCGACCACGTCTCCCCGTACCGTCTGCTCTACCGCGGCGCGCTGTCCTTGCCCGACTCGCATCTCCAGCTCGACGGGATCGCGTTCTCGGCGCGGCTCCCGAGCCGACACGGGGCGCCATCTGCCGGTGCGCCCCAACAACCACAAGACTCGCCGTCCCATGCGCGGGAGCTGATGTACAATCCACTGGCGCTGGCGTTGGAGAGCATGCGCGGGCGGCAGACGCTCCGGTTCAAGGGCACCGTCGATCTGCGGGAGGTGTGGACGGACGACACGGGGGACGTTTACATGTATGTCTGCGTCCTGCTCTCGTAATGTCATTCTCTGTCGTCGTCGGCCTGACACGCGTTCGGTGCGGTCCGCCATAGGGATATCCACCCGCTCGCGACGCTGACGAGGGTCTATTTCGAGAACGTGCTGTGTTTGTCCGAGCTCGTCGCGCCTTTGCACGACGTGTCTGGCCCGAAGCGAACGCAAGTCGGCGTTCGCGTGTCACTCGGTGATACCGGTACGTGTCCTGTTTCCCCCGCCCCGTGGAGCCTGTCTCACACAGATCACCCGACGATGACCCTCTCTCCTTGCAGACGGCCCCGAAACGACCGACATCGTGATCTACGGCGAGACGAGCACGTTGTTGCATCCTCCCCCTTTAGCCCACGCGCAGTTGTCGGCCGCGGCGATGTCGACGTCTGCGAGAGGACCACCACCACTCAACGTGAGGGTCGCGCGGATCACGCCTGCCCCGCGCGCGCCGCGTCCGGACGATCCTACGCCGCGCCAGCCGCCTGCGCGTCTGTTCGTCGACAGCATGAGCACCACCACGCTGAGCGACCTCGGTAAGCGCAAGCGCATCACGCCGCGACCAAGCATGGATCACGACAGGGGCAAAGCGAACAAGGAGAGGGAGAAAGACCCCGTGCTGCGTCGCGCACGAGAGGTCATGTTGCACCTGCCACGGTCGAGCGAGAGCGGGCGTGGCAAGGGAAGGGACAAGGGTGCGGGACAGCGCGAGGCTGCAGGCTTCAAGGTGCCCGAGCTTCCGGCCAAGGCGCACCGGAAGCATGGGGCAGCGGGGGCGGACGTGTTCGGCACTGTCGAGCTTCCTCAGTTGAGCACCAACGGCAAGGGGAAGGGCAAGGGGAAGAGGACGGTCGTGATAGAGGGCGGCGGTAACAGTGCCATTGCCAATCCGATCGAGGATGCGAACAAGCTCGTGCGTGGCGCATTTCCCATGTGGATGTGGGTGTGTCACGACCGACACGCGGGCACACGTTGCCTTTTTTTTTCTCCCTTTAGGTGCTGAAAAAGCTGGCTGTCCATTGCCTCTCGAGCGCGGGGATACCTCGAACGCACCTCGAATTCAAAGATATTTTTGGTTTCGTTTACCGTGGGGCTGCGTTTGCGCTTGTACGTCCTTTTTTGTATTTTATTTTTGGTCTGATCGCCACACGCATTGAACGTGGCCAGCGCTCGCAGGTGAAAACGTCGCATATCAGCGCGCAGACAGCGGAAGCGATGGTTGAGGCACACGTCAAGATGTACGTGCTGACGCTGGGTGGTGGTGCTCACGACGCGACCGGTGCGAGCGCGGGTGCTGATGCTGATGGGTAGCACTGATCACGACCGTGTCCATGAGGAGGGGGACACGCCACCCCGCATGAGCGAGCATGATGCATATACCTCTGTCCTTTTTTTTTTTTGTTTTCGCTAAATGGATGTGCCGCCACACGAGCATGTCTGTATGACAGGACGCGCCTCACACACTGGACCCACCGGGTTCCACACGCCCGGATCATGCTGGGCGCAGTCTACCAGGGCCCCTCGAATGAAACACGGTGGCGTCTTGTCGGTCTTAGTTGGCTGCGTGGTGTGGCTGGTGAACCCCATCTCAACGGTGGGCGTGTTCCGGTCTGGGTTCGAGAGGACGGTTGTGCGTGTGGCGTTGGGCCGGAGACGCCGGTGCAACACGCGTGTTGCGGCTCGCTCAACTGCCGGCGTGCAGCAACCACAGCTTGGTGGGGGGGATGACTCGCGAGGACCTGCGGGCGTGGAGTGGGTTGCGAGGGACGACGAGGGATGTGTGAAAAACCTGCGTCATCGAAACGAAATGAAGACGTTGCCTGTGTTGAAGGGACGCACGCGCATGCGGGAACGCGTACGGACCGCGCGACGCAAAAAAAAAAAAGTGTATTCCACGCCGGCAGCCTCGGGCGGGGGTCGAATCCATGAGCCGGCAGTGGAGACCGCATCAGAAGGGAAAGAAAAAAAATGCATCGTTATTGCATGGTAGGAATACACATTGTGAGAACGTGTCCGTGAACGCCTTCCTGAGCCCTTGCTGTATCGTACACACCGACGACTACGAGAAGAAGAGAAAGGAGAGGAAGAAGAGAAAGGAACAACGGGATCAAGGAAAGAACGCCCGGGAAAAAGACCAGCTTCTCCAAACCCTCCGTTACAAAATAATCAACGGGATTACCATCGGCTTGAATGAGAGCGTGTATATATATATACTTTTTTTTCTCTTTTTTTTCTCGTGCTTTCTGGCTTTGTGGGTAAAAAAAAAGGGGGAGGGGGGGGGAGGCAAGTGACCCGAACGCTAATGCATCGCCCGCCTGCGGCGGCTTGCTTCGGGATAGACCTCCTGTACGACCTCCTTGAATGCAAGGTCTTGTTCGTACTGTTCGCGCGTCTGGGTGACGATCACCTGCAGGACCGGCTGCGTCGCGGCCACCCCCCTCTCCGTCCGTGGGTCACGGTCAGGCACTTCCCCCTCAAAAGCGCTGTTCGTGCGGAAGCAGTTCAGGGCCTGAAACACCGGCGTGTTCGGGCGCGAGAGCGGGCTCGTCGGACGTGAGAACATGGGGCTCGACGGCCGCGAAAACATGCCCCTGATGGACTGCTGTGTCGCAGGGCGGATGATGGTGCGGGTGATGATGAGGTCCTCGCGGTCGAACGTCTCCACCTGACGCGACCCCATCGAGGGGGAGCCCGAGGCCGGTGTCTCCGTGTCCAGTCCGCTCTCCACGGAGAGCGACGGAATCGTGAAATACGTCGAGGAGGAAGACACGGACGCGTTGGACTCGGAAGTGGATGCCGAAGAGACGGACGGTGCCAGGGCAGAACCGATGGAAGCTCTGTGGGAAGAGACCTCTAGCGGCACGAGGACCAGTTCGTGGTCACTCCAGATGCCGCCAACGACGCCGCTTGGGGGGAGTGTCGGGTGAGACAGCCGCCGTAGAGCTTGCCCCATGGCTTTTTCGGTCCAAGCAATAGAAAGGTTGGAAAGGGTCTTCTAAAGGGAGGGATTCGATGAGCCGCGAGGCGAGAGGTTGGTGGTGAGGAACCAACCTTGCGACGCATGGGATCGAACCGCTGGGCATCCATGGCTGTATAGCGTGCCAGGTCCATGATCAGAGGATAAGGGATGATAGAGCGGACGGAATGCGCAAGATAGAAGACGCGAAGGACGGAACTGAAGGAGCTGTGTTTATAAGGAGAGGACGTATCCATGACCACAACTCGTGGTGTGGACGGTGTGGACATGGACGCTTTGAGGCAACGTCATTGATCCACTAAACAGTCTATCGCGACCCTTCGCGCTACACAGAGAGTGCATTGTCCGGTGCGCTTCACCACTCCGCTTTGACAGCATTTTGCTTGGATAGGACCTCGAGCAGAATGATGTAGAGGTGCTCGCGACGCACACAATAGCCTGCTCGAATAGTATATTATCTGGCCATCGATACCGCTACCGTCGCGGTCATAACACACCTTTTTCATCTTGGGCGATGCAGAAACAGGTGAGCAAATGCTCGTCTTGACCTGGAGGGAAGCACGTGCTGATCGAGGGCCCAGATCCCACAAGCGCGTTCCATGAGCGATATTCCCCAAGGCCCCAGTCCCGCAGACACGGAGCTGGACAGCGTGGAGCCCACCTTTGTCATCCAAACAGCGCGCAGAGTGGTCGTGCCACGACAACGAGGTGTCTTGATATCCGTAAGGCCATCCGGCGCACTCGCGTGCATGCTGTTACCTACCGGCGTATCCCAGGTACCTCCAAGAAAGCCGAGTTCCCAGCAGCTTCCACTACACGAGGCAGGGGGCAGGTCCTAATAAAGCACGATGGCGGCTATCAGCTGCAACGTGGGAGGGTTTCAATTCAGCCAGAGCTGTGTCTCGCTGTCGGCAATACTGCGCCAACTCAGCTATCCATTCAAAGTACTAGTACTTTATGTTCCAAACCATGTCACGTGAATTGACAGCTGGTTCGTTGCAACCTGCAATGAGCAGACTCCCCCCCTCTTTCACATCCCTCTATCGTCTTGTTCTTAGAGCAAGTTCCGCGTCAGTCCTGCACAAAAATGCTGCTCGACAACAGCTTCGACAGCTCTTCCGGCCTGTATTTGATGTTGCAGCCCAGGTCGTGAAGGACCTCGAGAGCAGCCAGCTTTCGCGCCCGGAAAGGACCAAACGTGAACGCTTCCTCAATACTTTTCAGCAGCGCAGTGCGTCGATTATCCGCTGCTCACCCATGCTGTCTCATCCGCCACAGTGGACGGGACCTTGAGCTTCCTCCTCAACTCTGCACAGTATCGCGGCGGCCCTCACCGAGTGGTTTACAACATGAACCAGCTTCGAAAGGCACACGCTATTTGGGTCCATGGCAAATACTATTCCAAATCGAAGAATGCATGGAATCCAAAGGCGGCAATCCCGGACAGCTCAAAGGATCGTGTCCCCCCACGTCCGCGTGACATAGATCGAATGGACAAGGACCTGCTACACGAGCGTTGCTGGGATGCTTTGGGGGAGGCAGTGAGGATGGCGGAAGGCAGACATGCTTTATCCTTGGGCAGACTTTACCTGAAACCCTGGACGTCGGAAAAGCGGTCATGACCCACTTTTCACCCATTCCTCGAGCACACTCACTATGGTGAGTAGTTACCTTGACGACCGCTCGAGCGGTCAGGCGTCAGCTGGTTGTCAGTTTTTTGTGCTCAGACGGCGACTGCCAGAGGAAATGAAATTGAGTACATGCCCTCTGGCATGAGACAACAGTCATCCCGCGCTCAATGTGGTTAGCATGAGAACGATGGTTCAACACTGGGCACCTGGCGAACTTTGCTACAGCGACTTGCACGTTGTTTCCTTTATCTGATGGGTGGGTTATTGTTCATTGTTCCTAATTCCGGTCACATGACTTGCTGTGGAGTGGAAGCAAACATGGTTTGGACCGTTGCAAAACAATAACTATTGTTGACGTCAAATTTAGTCCCCTTATCGCGTGCCCGCATCAAGTTCGCGTACTTAAGGGCCGCCGCAGTGGAACAGAGCCAGTATCTCGCTCCCGCGTAGCTGTGCTTCGCCTTGATCCTGTCTCACGGTCCCTGGTGCATGTATCGGCATGTCATTTCCGCCTCCTAGTCTGCGCATTGCTGGTCAAGATTCGGACATTCCTTTCCCTTTCCCCGAGGTACCCTGGTGTCCTCAGATGTATGGGACCAACGAATCTATCAAGTCGTGGATCGACGCAATCGACTGCGTAGGTATCATCATCGCCTTACCTCCCATGGTCGACGTTGACCGTCTTACAGGGCAAAAAGTCTGCCTTTGATCTGGGCGACTCCGATCACACCGATGTCTTCGAGTTCGCTACCCATCCTTTCAGAGTCTGCCGCCCACATTCGCCGTTCTCCTTGGACAGCGATGTCTCATTTTGCTTCGCCGCGTCTGCGTGGGCTCCAGAGATAGTAGGATCCACCTACTATGATGACAGCGATGAGAGTCGTTCAGAGTCATCCTCAGATGATGCGCAATACATCGATATTCCTTTTGATAGTCCTTGGTATCGTCGCCCATCACCTAGCCCTGGGCCCATTTCGGCTCACGAACTCAGTACTGCGGCATACGCACTCTCATGTTCCAACGATGTCCGCCAGGCTATTGCTCAGCAGGAACTCCTGCTCGCCGTCTTCCACAAGGAATTACACCGCATTGTACCTCGCCCCGACGGCACAGCGCATGATTCCGACTGGCTGGAAGGCATGGATGCAGATCTTGTGTTGTCACCCCTGGAAGCATACGCAGATCTTTGCTGGGAATCAGCAGTCTGTGACAAGTCCACCACCTCGTGGCCGGATAGACCAGTGCCTGACGTTCCGATGGGACCCGATGATATTTGGAGAGTTTATTAAATGTCGAGGTGAGGGCACTTTGAGTCGACCTGCAGGGTAAGGTCTGATGAATGGTCAGAATTGTATCCGTCCCTTGCTATTTTCGTTCGAAGCGATGCATTTTCCTTGTTGTATGTCGTCTGCATCAATCGCATGTTCTACTTGCATTCTGGCATCATTTTTCCTTGTTCGTGTTATTCTGTAGGTAGGCACTTCCGTCGGAGATACCTGTCCCGTGTACGATACTGTAAGTGACGCAGGGCGCCGTCACCAAATCAAGATTATGCCACACATCACATCATCCCGAGGATTACATAGTACGGTCACATACCCACAAGGACAAAACTTGAGGCCTGATGAATGGAAACGACGTTCTGAACCCGAACAGCAGCGCTTGACCACCATCTCGCGCAAAAAGACCATGTGGACACCTCGGAGCGCGACACTGCGAGCGACACAATTAGACACCAAAACCGCCGTGCTTTCATCCCTTCGAGTTCCAGTGCCACCGCAGCAGGTGATGGACCAGGTATCCCCCAATTCAATTCCAAAAAACGACTGTCTCACTTTTTTGAATGTTTCTGATCCCTTTGGTCGCACCGGCAGCCTGAGCGCAGCCAGCGTTCGCGTCTCTCAAGCCAGCATCCCCAACGATCCGTGCGAGATTAAAGTGAAACATTGACGATTCATTTCCGAGCTGTCATGACATATGTTCGTCACTTTCTGTTTCCTCCACATCCGACATTCGTGTAAGTTAACGGAATCCTTGGTTATGATTTCCCGCAGCTGGGTAATTCGGTGCGCAATGTCTCAGAAATCCTGCGATCGCAAAGTCCGCGCCGTCTGCCAGCGGCTAGTGGTACGTTGCCGATGCCATCGCGTAGACTAAAGCAATGCCTATAGCAGCGTGCAACCACCAGGTGAGCTCTCACACACACGCGACTTCCACGGAAAAATATCTGCAGCTGACGTGGCGTTGCGCTTGATTCAACAATAGTTTGTTCACGACAGTCGCACCAAGGAAATGTCCCGATTCCGCGATAATTTTGCCACTGAAAATAGTGATCTGGTGCTAACTCCAATAAGGACGCGATACGGAATCAAACTCTCCTCGTGTCCAGGGCATCGTTTCCGGCTTAATTGGAATCCCTCTTCCTTTTTATACCGCAGTCAGGCATGCAGATTTGCAGGCACATATCACCATGCATCTCCCCCTCATCGACAGCATTCTCTCATCCTTGTCAGCGTCTTCCCCTCGGTGGACTGCGGAACAAGAAGCAGTAGGTCATTGGCGCTCCTTCGTGACCTTTTGGTTGATCTTGGGGCTAGTCATTGCTCGAGCCGTACACGCACGTAGCATCTTCTCCTGGCAAAGGGTTCCGCAACAAACTCATACTGGCGTTCAACGACTGGCTTCAAGTACCTCCAGCTCAACTTGAGGCAATAATTCGCACGGTAGAACTATTGCACAACGCAAGTCTCTTGTAATTCTAGCCCTTTTGCGCTTGAATAGCACATACTTATGTTTGCTACAGAGTGGACGATATCGAAGACGACTCAGAGTTGAGGAGAGGCAAGCCAGGTGCCGTCATCTCCGAATTCGTTCATTTAAAGGAGGAAGCCTGAACGATCGATCGTAGTCGCGCACAAGATATACGGGATACCCCAGACTATCAACTCCGCGAATTACGTCTACTTCCTTGCATACCAAGAGGTCTTGAAGATTCCTCAGGTGCATCAAGTCGAGCGGCCGTACATGTTCCACCTCGGACTTGCGCGCTGGAACTCTTCGAATTCTGGCCTTCGCTTCGTTCAAATCCTCAACGGTGAGTCCTTTGGTTGTCGCCACAGTGAGGCTGTCCGTTAAGACGGAGTTGGTTAGATGAAATGTTGGCGCTACATCGTGGTCAAGGCCGAGAACTGTACTGGCGTGACTACCTCCAATGTCCCACCGAGGAAGAGTACATACAAATGGCCAGGGATAGTAAGTACTCGACAGTGATGGAATGGAGTGAGTTCTCTGCTTACCCGACGTTTAGAGACAGGAGGACTGTTGCGGATAGCAGTAAGATTGATGATGGAGTGCACCACTAACCCCGACACGTGAGTCCATGTCTTGCGAAGCGGTCTAGCTTGTATGGATGAAATCACGCGCTAGAAACTACGTCCCGCTCGCCGACTTGTTGGGCATCTGGTTCCAGATTCGCGACGACTATATGAACCTGCAGAGCGATGCGGTGGGTGAAAATCCATGTCCGTGGTCTTCATTTGGGTGACGTTCGTCGTTCAGTACACGGAACATAAAGGGTTCGCGGAAGACCTGTCAGAGGGCAAATTTTCGTTCCCAGTCATTCACGGCATCAGGCAGAGACCTGATAACAAACACTTAATAAGTGATGACGAAACGCTCAGCGGTGTTGGCCTGAGCGCACTAACGGTTGATCTTCATAGATGTCCTCCATCAACGATCGAAGGATTTCGCGCTTAAATCCCATGCGGTCTCGTACCTCAAGGAAGTGACGTGCTCGTTTGAATACACCTGCAACGTGCTAAGATCACTGGAGGCAGAAACACATGCCGAGGTGACGAGGCTTGGTGGGAACCCCAAATTGGAAGCGATTCTCAACAAGTTGGCGGTGGAAAGGGTCTGATACCGCCACTGACCATCGGTGAATTTCGGTTCCGCTGGTTCATTCCGGGTGATTGTAAGATTGGTGCCGGTGTACTAGCTAGGGGATGTTCCCGGACTGGACCAGCGCTTCTCTGGATATGTTATGCTACGTAGCACTATTGGCGGCTACGGGACTTGAGGCAGCCGTTGGCGTTGTCTGTAATATGTCACAATATTGTATACCATGCTCGCATACCCTTCATAGAATGCAGGCCCGGGTTCAAAAATATTTCATGGACGCGGAAGAGTTACGTGTGATACGGATCATATTCTGAGACCCAGGGTGGAAAACTAATGGCAGTGGACAAAACGCCGTGCTTGTGATGCGACATAATTCCCCGAAGCGAACGGCCTCCAGATCCAAGAGATCGGGCTTGGGCGTGATTCTCCGGGTCAACATCAAGCACCCAGTCGTCTTAGGAATCCGACACTTCGCTTTTCTGAGAATCCTCTTCGTCGTCATCTCCAAAGAAATCATCGCCGTCATCGCGTGTCCGAGGCTTTGTGGAAGGAGCTATGTCAGCCCCTCTTCGGCCGGGTGTCAACTGCCTGTCCTCCCGGCCTGATTTCCCTAGTTCGTTTTCGGGCTCAGTGCTGAGCTCCCCGTGTCTCATTTTTTGATGTATCATCTCGCGCACTTGCGATCGTTCTTCATTGTCGTCCGCCGAGGCGACAATCGGTGTAGGCGCAGAGCCAGAACCGCGGACCTCGGGGGGGAACAAAGAGACGTATTTGTTGGTCTTGGGGAAGTGCTTCAGACCGCCGTCAGCGGTTGTAGGATGACCAAAATTTTGTGGGCCCGCTCACCAGAACGTAGTTCAGGTCCACCCTCAGGTCAGCCAGCACCGACTCGAGTTTCTTCTTCTCCTTGCCGACTGACCTTGCGAGGCTGCGTTTCGTCTGGTTTATCTTTCGAACCACTTTTTTGCGTTCTGGATGGACGCAAGCGGAGTCAACCGCGCACTCGTTCGTGGGCATCTGGACTGCGAAACCGCACTCACCGAAGAACTTGACTTTGTGATATTTCGTCGCATAGTAACGCTCCTTCCGCGATTGCTCGGCGCGAGCGAGATCGACTTCGAGAGCTTTCTGGCGACGTTCCGTCTCCACCCGCACGTCCGCCGCCAGACTCTCCCTAGCGAGAAGTCGTCTCGTCTGTCGGAGGGCTGATTTGAGTTTCTGGACACCAGGCAGAGCGTCCTCGTTGTTCGATCGTCGCGGCCCCTTGGTGTAAGGGCCGCTCGAAAACGCCTTGTGTGGCCGTTCTTTGGACGGACCCGCAACCGCAAGCTCGGCGGTGGCAGACTCGGGTCGTTTCGCTCTCGAAGGTGCCATCGGGAAGAGGCTCGGTCTGGTCTAGGGTTAGGGTTTAGTGACAAGCATCTTTCCGTCGCTTGCCGTCACTGACCATCGTCCCGCATATGCGAAACCTAACGCTGGCGGCCGTCCGGACGTCTGTTCTACAGCGCGAAGATGCGACGCCATCCTCGAGCACAACATCCGACAGCGTTTCTGTCGTTCTCCGCGCCATCGCGTTCGACCTCGACCGGAATGCGATTTTCGCTGGCACAGCGTCATCATCTCAAGGGGAAGTCTTGATCTGGAGAACATCAGAGGTCGCTTCTCCGACCTCAGGACACGGTTCCTTTGTCTTTTGCGGCTCGTACGCTTCCCACGATGCGAGGATAGCGAGCCTCAGGGTTCTCTCCGAGCACAGTCAGCTTGCGCTTGTAACACACGCAGGGGATATCGTGGTGTGGGACCTCGACGAGTCAGGAAGCTTTGCCGTAGGTGAACATAGTCCGGGTCTACTCCGTTTCTAACCGTCCATTCAGGGAGACGCTGAAGTCCTGGGCACGGTGGGACCAGGCATCACAGCTGTGGGTTGGAGCCCCGACGACGCGCTGCTCGCGTTGACCACGGGTGCGTGGTCGATATCGCTCTCTACTCCCACGACTGGATCGATTTACCCGTGCGCGTAGACACCAACGTAATGCTAATGACATCAACCTTTGACGTCCTGTCAGAGGTCCCAATCGAGACTAATGAATTTGGGGAAGGTACGATCCGTCTTTTCCCAGTCCCTACCAAGCGCCTTAGCAGTGACGAACCCTCGTGATTCAGACGCGCCCATAAACGTCGGCTGGGGTTCCAAGGAAACGCAGTTCCACGGTTCGATAGGCAGGGCTCATCTCAAAGCCGACAGGGACGAGCCAAGTGTCGAACACGAACGTCTTGCTGACAACTGCCTGCCACGTGTCACTTGGCGTGGGGATGGCGGGTACTTTGCCATCTCTTCACGATCGTCCTCTAGTTCGCAACGCGTGATCAGAGTGTGTTCCCGTGAAGGTCGCCTCCAGTCGACGTCCGAGGCAGTACCCGGTCTCGAAGCAAGCATTGCATGGAGACCAAACGGCAGCTTGATCGCATCCACGCAAAACGAGGTCCGATCAGGGCCCCAGGACGCTCGAAAGAGTGGCAGATATGACATCGTACTTTTCGAGAGAAACGGCCTTCGACACGGCGAGTTCAGTTTACGACGTCCACTTCAAGACGACGGATCGGGATATACGGTCAAGGACCTCGTATGGTCCCCCGATTCTGTTGTCCTCGCAGTGTGGATCGAGAGGCTGGACGGTGATGCCGTGCAGCTATGGACGACTGGAAACTATCATTGGTATGCATCGTCGATTGTTTCGCGCGTGCTCCTTTTCCGACCTCTTTGCACAGGTATCTTAAACAAGAGCTCCGGGCCCCAGACAACAGTCATTTCACGAGCGTCGCATGGCATCCAGAATCCTCGCTGAAGCTGCTAACGACGACGGCATGTAAGTTTCTTTACCTTTTGCATCTACTGACTATTTTCACGTGCTCATGTTCAATCTGGTTTCCTCTTAGCACAACTGATCTCTCGAACGTTCGTGTGGGAGACCTGTGCGGGTGCAAACACTACAGGCACTGTTGCCGTCGTGGACGGAGGTCATCTCATCCCATCACCGTGACATGCACTTCACTAAATAGTCTAAAAAAATCCAACAGGTGAAGTTCTACTCACGCCCTTCCGCACCCAAAACGTTCCCCCTCCAATGTCGTCCTATCAACTCAAAACGTCCCCTTCCACGTCCGCCTCAGGGACACAGACACCAGTGCACATTTCGTTGTCACCTTCCAACGACCTTTTGGCTTCCGTGTGGCAAAGCGGTCGCATCTCTGTCTGGTCGCTGAACACGAGGATAGGTCCTGGAAAAGGAAAGGTGATGGACCCCAAGCTCGTCTGGGAGACGGATTTAAGCGACGGGGAAATAGTTTATAGACAAGTCTCCGTGTCTGAACAGACCGAAGCGGGAAAGCGCACTGTGAGGGTAATGTTGCTCGGTTCAGAGGGTGCCGCAGATCTTGCCGCAGTCCATGAATTCTCGATCGTTGATCATGACGGAACCGAGAAGGGGAAATACTTCCATGTCAAGATGCCGCGAACCAATGGTCGGCTCACCGCAGGCCATAGCCCAGTCTGGCAGGACCCGAGTGGAGAACTCTTTGAAGGTCGAGTCGCTCCGGGACTTGCACATGCATGTTTCTGACACTGGTGCCCAGTGGATTACACTCAAAACGCGATTTCGTCGATCACTGCATTCCCCGAGTACTGCTTCTGGGCGACGAGCTACGTGGTGGACGACATTCGATTCTTTGTCGGCCATGCGTATTCAGGAAAATTGTATTCTGTCACCGCTGGATCACGGTCGATCATAGCGCTGCTCGCAAGCAACACCAACTCCTTTGCTGTCGCGTCCGGTTTCGTGATCTTCACCACCACGGCGCACGACGTCCAGTTCGTTCCCGTCGCAAGGTTGGCACAGCATGCGCAAAACGTGCACAGTGAACAAGCGGAATCGTCTCTGGAAAACGGCCGTTTGACCGCGCAGCAGCTACCGAATGACGGTGCATGGGAGAAGCGCCGCGTCGAGCGAGGGTCCCGGATTGTGACGGTCGTACCAAGTACGATGAACCTGGTACTGCAGATGCCGAGAGGTAACCTGGAGACAATCAACCCTCGCCCTTTAGTCATGGAAGTCATCAAGACTGATCTCGACTCGTAAGTGTGGGTCACACACATCTCGCGTCGTGTGCCTTACACCCAGTTTGGTTACAGAGGGCGGTGGCGGGAGGCATTCGTGGCATGTCGGAAGCACCGAATCGATTTCAGTATCATCGTGCAACACAACCAAGATGCGTTCATGGACAATGTGTCGGAGTTTGTTGACCAAGTTCAGGACGTTGATTACGTTAATTTATTCCTAACTAACGTTGGGTCAGTCTCACTCGCAGGTGTCTCAAGCTAACCTTACTGACCCAACTCGCAGGCGGAGCCAACTCACGCAAAAGACGATAACCGATGTATGCGATGCCGTCCGCAGTGAACTTGAAAGAAAAAACGTCGGCAAGTACGTTAACGCTATCTCGACAGCACATGTCGTGAAGTCGCCACCGGATCACGAAGCAGCGCTCGCTATGCTGCTTAACCTACGAGGTTGGGCTTTTCCCCCTTGCCTCCTTGTGCGTGATTTTTCCCAAGTAATACTTATTGGCCAGTTTCGCAGATTCGCAGCCTGACCTGGTGGAGGATGCTGTGAAATATATCATTTTCCTTGTGGACGCAGACAAGCTCTTCGACACCGCCCTTGGGATGTACGATTTCTCGCTTGTTTTGATGGTCGCTCAGCATGCACAAAAGGTGCTCCTTGTCCTGATCGGGTGGAACTAGAGCGGTGGCACCTGCCCTAACCATGGTTTCTTTTTTTAGGATCCGAGGGAATATCTTCCGTTCTTGCGAGAGCTGCGAGCCCTCCCTTTGCACTACCAGCGCTTTAAAATCGACGACCATCTCCGGAGGTATGGGAAAGCGCTGTCAAACCTCCATCTCGCAGGTCAGTCGGATCATTCAGACCCAACACGGCGGCTCAACGTTTTTTTTTTGACAGGGCTCAGCCATTTCCAGGAGGCTATCGAATATCTTGAACGCTATCGGCTATATGAAGAAGGTCTCACAATCTGGCAGGGCACTGAACAATACCAAGTCCGCCGCTGTCTGATCTCCCAAAAGAGCATTCGACTAATATGGCTTGCAGGCCGTCCTAACCGCGTATGGCAGCTGGCTGTTTGAACGGAGGGAGTACAAACAGGCGGCTCTAGGTGCGGAGACATCCTTCCAAGTGGGGCTGGTGCTGACTGGATCGGGATATATTAGCGTTTATTGAGGCAGGTGACCCCTGGAAGGCGATGGTTGCGCACGAAAGAGCGTTAGAATGGCAGGAGCTCTTTGATATCTCCACAAGGGAAAAGGTGCCCGTGGAAGAGGTCACTGAGATTGCATACCGCGTCTCCGGTACGTTTCTCTTTTGCCTTCCGGGTCACATCGCTTGTTTCGGATTTGGCGGGCTTATACTATTTACAGAAGAGCTGTTGTCAAAGAGGCGTCATATCGAGGCGGCACGCGTCGCTATCGATTACGCCGGAGACGTTCGGCAAGCAGTGGCCGCTCTGGTACAGGGCAACGAATTCTCAGAGGCACGGAGGATTGTAAGCATGTCAGAGTGCCTCGGTTGATGACCCCCGTTCACCCCCACCCGTGGCAGGTGTCGCTGCACTCGGCGCCTGAGCTTTTCGAGGACGTGATACTCCCGGGCGCACTCGAGACGCGATCTCAGCTCGCAGACGACCTCGCAGAGATGCGCGACCAACTCCACAAGCAGACGACGCGCTTGCGAGAGCTGCGCGTCAAGAAAGCAGAGGAACCAGGTGACGCCTTTTTCCCCCGCTGTTCTTGTGCCATGGTTGACGTGGTCGACCAAGATGCCTTTTATGGCACCGAGGATGCGCATCTTCAAAACGTGGACGTGATGACGGATGTATCAATGGCGCCGACAGCGTTCACGAGATACACGGTTGCGCCGTCTGCGACGTCCAAGGCATCCAAGTGAGTGTGCAAAGATTCTCGTATGCGTCGTTTGTCTCCAGGTTCACCGACGATCACACCCAGACGTAGTTCTAGGACGAAGCGCAAGATGGAGCGCAAGATCGGGTCGGGGCGCAAAGGCACGGTGGATGAGGAAGAATACCTCGTCAGGTCGGTCTCGAAGCTGGTCGCGAGGTGGACGGCAACCCAAGGTACGGCTCAGTGCTGGGTAGCGTTGGACCCCCCCGAAAGCTGCGAACGCTAACAATCTCGTACATGCGCAGGCGAAGCAGAAAAGTTGTTGCCACATCTGCTGCAGTTTTCAGAGGCGCACCGGGCGGAAGGAGTGGCCCTGCAGCAGACGTTCAATGCGTTCGACAGAGAGTTGCAAGAGGCAATCGAGGAGATCTGGAAAGTGGATGGGCCCGAGGATGGGCAACCAGTTGACTCTTGGGCAGCCAGGATGCAGGAAAAAGAAAAGGACCGCCTGGTGGATCCTACTGAGCGCGTGCCAAAGCCAGAGATGGGAGTCGTCAAGTTTGGACTCGACTTACTACGAACGAGGAAACCGGATCATAAAGGAGATGGGGTGTAAGGTAAAGCAGGGATTCACGCCGAGTCGAGGGGGGCATTGTACGCATCCTAGATCAAGTAATGGCACGTGCCGTGTGCGTGTGTTGCGAGTCCTCACCGCCGATTGGGCCTGTGTGACCTCATGGATCGGCGAAGAGCCTCCCAGTCGCTCTGGCAGTGAGCACCAGGTGCTGTCGCCTTCATCCGGACGACATTGCCCGTTGATCTTCCAATGACTCACAGGTACAACCTCGGCCACGTTCTGCGTGCTTCACGGGGATAGGATCTCCCCCGCCTCCCGTACGATCCGTCGCGTGTGATCTGCCAGTCGTCTCCCCGGTAGACTATTCCGACCGTGACCCATCCGC
The DNA here is from genome assembly GCA_038094175.1 of Boletellus aff. lepidospora. Classification (NCBI taxonomy): domain Eukaryota; kingdom Fungi; phylum Basidiomycota; class Agaricomycetes; order Boletales; family Boletaceae; genus Boletellus; species Boletellus aff. lepidospora. The sequence continues at coordinate 48,682 of JBBPTT010000109.1, forward strand.
GGGTGTCTCTACTTGGGATACAAGTTTCACCGGCCTCGGAAGCCGGCCCTTGCTTCAGACAAAGGGGACAGGGACACGTGGACGATGCTGCGTCTAGAGGCGAGGCGAGGTGAGGTGAGGCGACCGGCAAAGAGGCCGTGGAGCAGCCAGAGACGACGATGTGGTCCATAGCTCGGCGGAGGAGGCTAAACCACGCCTAATTGGCGATCAGCCTCCTCCAGGCCGTTCGCGAGGTGTATGAGGGGCGAGTGCCCTGCTGAACCAGTTCGCCACGTCGCGAGTGAACACGCATGAAGCGCCGACCGGGGCCATGTGCAATGAGGGGCGGGAGCACAGCACGGCGCCCTCGTGTCGGTGACGGTCCAAGGCGGGTGGCAGGTCGTGGGAGGCGATGGAGAGGGAATGCCGGCAACTTTCACGAATCGCCGTGTGCGAGCACGGATGTGCCCTCCGAGTCTTGCTCGTGAGAGAGGATCTGAGCGGATGACGGCGTGTGACAGGTCGAGAGAGTGAACGCAGTCGATCTAGTCCATGGTAAGCTCCGCGCACGCCTCGGAACGGCTGGTGACGATGGGGTATCGGTATAGGCGACGTTCCGTCAGGGGCGTATGCACGGAGCCCGCCGACGGGTTCGAGGTCCCATTGCACGTTTGACAGGATCCCCGGCCTTTGTATCCTTCGGTCTCAGAACCAAGGACGCCTAACCGAGTGTTGGAGAATGCAGGACAGCACATTGTGTTTGCAGGTCGGGGGAGATGCAATGGCGGTAGAGTGCCTTGTTTCTGACACTGGGAGTGAAGTAGCCGTCGACGTTGGCATTTTCGTTTTGAATTCGTGCCAGAGGTGCAAGCTGAACGCACCCGAGTCGAGCACGCACTTGGACATCCCACTCCCTCGAGTGGCGCAAAGGGGGAGTTGGGGGACAGGGATCGACCAGACGCAGGCAGTGCTGCGCAACTCCCCCGAGATGAGAGCGACCCAGATCAGAACGACGGCTGCAGAACATGACTCCGGGCTGCAAGTGCGCCCGAGTATATCGAGATTGAGTTTTCCGCCATGAAGGTTGCTACACGTCGACCACTGCGGCCCTGATCGGATCTTTGTCGCACCTTAATTGTTGTGCTGGTTCCCCGCCGAACGGCCACTCCTACACCCCGTCTCGCCCGAGATAACGGCGAAGTGCGGACCGCAATAGCGATGGTCGCTTTTACCCGGACCAGGAATACCAGCTGGAACGACCTTGGGTATGGTTGGGTTTCCAGATCCAGGACTCCTCGGAGGGGAGGGCCCTTTGCACGGTGGAAGGTCGTAGGCGCTGCTGGATCGCACGCGGCCGCCACAAAGCTGGCACCTACAAACGGCATGCCGGCGCCTGAGTTCCTGGGCAGGACAGGAACGTCTTTCGGACTCCGTAGATCGGGAAACGGGGCGGCATTACAGCGACCCGGTGAGAGGTGCTTGACCGGAGCGATAGCGAGGCCAGGCTGCGACCACGACCAGCGAAGTCGGCCGCTATGAAGTCGACACAGTCCAAGGATGACGTGCGCGTGGACCCAGTCTTTCCTGGCGACCAAGCCCCGGTCGCACCGACGCAAGACCACCGGGCGTGTTTTGGGTCGGATGCAACGCTGGACGGCTGCACGGAGGCTGTGCCAGGACAACACTCCCAGATGATGACTAAGCATATGTGCGCCGGGTCTGCCAAAGGCCGCCCACCCGCCGGTTCAACACATCTCCATTCGACAGCAACAGATCCCACAGATCGAGGTATAATATGATGAAAATCAAAAAAGGTCAGTGTAACATAGGTATGTGGGTATGTCCTTTTTCCGCGTCGTATCCTATGAGTACAATGAGATGCGAGTCTGCAGCGTGAGAGCGATCGTGCGAGCGAGAAAGCAAGGGACGCGAGGGACTAGCGGGGCTGTGTCTGCGTCAGTTTCAGTACCGAGTTTGGCCTGCGTGCGCAGTCGTCGCACGTGCCACAGCTTCAGCAAGGTCATCGTTCCCGCAAATTGTCCAACGCTTCAACGTCACTAATGTCTGCAAATAGCTCAGGCACGCGAATCGACGCACAGTCCAACCAGATTCTCACCTATAGGTGACCGGAATATCCGAATCTGCAATAAACCGACGATCAGACCGGAACTGATTGACAAAAACAACAGCAAAAGGTGCCTTACGTAGGGATGCACCGTCGTCCCATGACCTTCCGAGCGCGACCGCACTAAACTCCTCGACTGTGGGTCAAAGACGTATGCCTCTGCGTGACACGGTTCAGCGTCTTGAGCGTTCCAGGTCTGCACGTGGAAATTGCCCCCCGCATGGGTCGCCCTTCGTGGTTCCTCCAGCTCGTGCCCGGGCGATGTATCATGTCCCGAATCCGTCGAAGGCCCTACCGATGGCGACCGAAACATGGACATCACTCGGTCTTTGGGAGAAGGAGACCGCTGGTGGGATATCACAGATGACCGGTTCAAGTCCATCGTCGTCGTCGCGGGCGATTTCTCGGCGCCGACAGCGACAACAGCATACCCGAGTTCTTGCGTCAGCGAGCGAGGGAAAAAAATCTTGAAACCATAATTAGCATCTTTTCAGTCGAGCATCACGAGGACAGCAATAACATACGAGCAGGGTAATCGCAGAGGAAACAAACGCGCCGATGCCGCCAACCATCAGCAAAAAGTCTTGGCGAGCATTCTTATCAATCCCATCTTCCCAAAGAGTAACAAGGCTCACCAGGCCAGAACCTAAACAAGGAACAAAAAGAATAAGACACGCAGAGGGTCCATCATCGGAGCAACGTACGTGCTGGTGTTAAGTGGGTGACTACCCTGCACGCCATCCAGGGACAGCACAACCAGCGGAAGCGTAAACAAGAAACGATAGACGATGCGTCCGACCTGCGTCGACAACACCTGTCCATCAACTGAACAGTCCGTCGATATGACATACTCACATTAAGCTTGTGAAAGAACACGAGTCGGAGGACGACGCTCGGAGCGGCGCCGTCATCCTTGACGCGACGGATAAGCGCGGGAAACCGCGAGAGCACGTAAAGGAATGCCACCGAATTTGCGGTGGACGCAGAAGATCCCATTAAAAATGTCCAAGCGAGGCACTGGCACAGTTACATCGTATCATGAGTGTCGTCGTGTGGGCGGGGAAAAACTCGAGTAGTCACCGAGTCGAGTTGTCTCCGCGAGATGAACGTTGTCAACGGCATTCCCATCAGGGCGAACAACGTGCCTGGGGCCGCATAATCAGCGATTCAAATTTTCCGAGAGGACGACCAAATACCCCAAAGCCAAAATCTGAATTCGCCACTCTCGAACCACAGCCTAGTGGTGGGGCCCTGATTTTGGAGGAACAACCAGAAAGTAAACTCTGCACGACCCAAAAAAAAGTCAGTGCCGCGGAATGGCATTGTGGACAGCGCGCTCGCCTTCAAGATGGGTGACACTAGAGGTAGGGTCATGATGAGTGATGGATAGACGTAAACGACCGAGGACTGACAGTTCGCATCCCCATGCAACGCTGAGCACGAGCAAGAGCGGGAGTACCCATCTTTTGTTTGGAGGCGAATAGTACTCGAGTGGGACTGGCGTGACTGGCAGACGGGATCAACAAAGAGTCAGGCAAAGAGCGGGACCATCTCACTGTGACCGTCTGGCAAGGTCATGTAACCTGCGCGGAGGTGAGAGTCGAGAGCGTGAACCAGATGTCAACACACCTTCCTGGAACTTGACGACCGTGAACGCGACGGCAAAGCACACGAGACAGATAAGGGTCGCCAGATAGGTGTACTGGGAGGCAAGGTGAGAAGAGGGTGCAGGAAAAGGGGGACAGACGTGCGCTCATGAAACGCTTGAAGGCGCCGGGATGTCTGCCAGACTGGTTCCATCTGAGACACTGGAACTTGTCATAGCTCCAGAGGTGGAACAGGTGGAAGCAGAAGAACTAGAGGGCG
>JBBPTT010000110.1:0-52561 GCA_038094175.1 Boletellus aff. lepidospora
CGTCATCGCCCACACAACGTCGATGGCGCCCATCCCCGCCTCCAACAGGACCTCCATCCTCTCCTCCCGCTCCGTCCCCAGCTCCCCCACCCAGCACACGCCCACCCTCCCGCTCACCTCCCTCTACCTCGTCTCCGGCCTCCCAAAGAGCCCCCACACCTGGACCCTCGCCGACCCCGATGCCGTCCTCGGCCTCCACCACTCAGAGGGCGCCGTCGCCCGCTGGTGGCGGCCAGAGGTCCTCGGCAGCACCATCTCCCCCGGCGCGGGCGGGGGCAAGAAAAAGAAAAAGAACACAAAGGGCGAGTCCACCGAGGTCCTCAAGGGCGCCGGCGCGCTCTCAAAGGCAGAGGTCGGCAAGATGCTCTCCAAGGCACTCAAGGTGCTCTTCTCCCCCGTCCTTGTCTCTCCTGCTCACCCCCTCCCAGCTCTCCTTCACGCGCGAGGTCGAAATCATCGCCTCCACTCTCCAGCCCGCCAGCACCATACACACGTTCACATTCACGCTCCCCGCTCCCTCCACTCCCCTCGCGCCCGTCCCGCCCGACATTGGCTTGCTCAGAGGGTCCGTCCTCACCGCAGATCGCTCCTCTGCCGCGCCCACCTTCAATTACCCTTACGCCGACGACCCCTTCGCCAACGCCCGTCCTTCCTCCGCCTTTCTTGGCCCTTCCTCCGTCCTTGCCCCGCCTTCAGCCCCTCGTTCTCCGATATACGAGAAGCAAACCGCCGCAGGCGTCGGTGGGACCGGCACAGTCACCTACCACGGCGTGTGCTTGACCGTCTGGAGCCATGCTGACGCAGAGAGGAGCGCTGCCATCCGCAGAACTCTGGAAGCCGGTCGCGCCAGAAAGGAAAGCGCCCAGTCGTTGGTTGCCTCCCGTCTCAAGGTCCTCCGCACTTCCATCGGCCACGGATCTGCCACCAACTCCCCTGGCGAGCCTAGCCGCCGTGTCGGAAAACGCGGCGCACGCGGCCCCTGGCCCGGCACAGACGGCGAAACTGATGGTGAAGGCGCCGAAACTGATGCCGGCGCCATAAGCGAGAGTGACTTTGACGTCGCGAGCACCGTCGGTGGTCACGGTCCTGGCGAGAGCACTCTTTTCCTCCCAGGCGACACTGTCTTTTGGCTCCCATATGCCTTGTGTGCGTATCTTCTTTCACGTCCGCCGACGCGTGCCTGATCCAAGCTGATGCAGCACTCGTTTCGCGGCACCCTATTTATGACCTCATGAGGGACTATCTCACTCTCTCTTGGGCTCGCTTCTCAAAGGACGTTCAATCTCATACCCTGCAAATCTCCAAAATTCTTGCTCATCCTGCCCCACGTGCCGGAGAACTCATCAAACTAGACGCGTCTCTCGCCCCGCTCGCCGGTCGCTCATCCTCTGGTCCATCTGGAAGCAGCAACAACGAGGACACCAGTCTTGAAGTCATTGCAAGGTTCCCTGGCGGTCTCGATTTCGGTAGGGGGTTGGTCGACATCAACTTCACCATGTGGCCATTATTCAAGTGTCTGAACATCGACAACGTGTTGACGGTCTGTGAGGTCTGTAGCCCAGTCCCATTCTCGGCGCCCGAGCTCATCTCTCCCTCATAGATCGCGCTGGCTCCCACCGGCCGCGTCTTGTTTTACTCCAGGTACCCTGCGATGCTTGGCGTACGTGATTCGCCCTTTCCTTCATCTTGACCTCCACCTTGCCTTCATCACAGGTCGCTGTATCTACCATCAAATATCTCGTCGAATTGCGTGGGTGGAGTGGCATCGCGCTGCCTGCAGTTCATGCACGTGATGCCAAGATCTACATTGACGACCCCGGCCCCTGGATACTGGGCCTTGCGACCGAGGCAAGGTACAGCGTGCGGCCCGCCCCCGAAGTCTGCGTGGTTGACTTGTAAGCTCCACGTCGCGCTGATGGTTGCATCGCTCACATCACTCGGTTGCCCCGTAGGGACATCAACTACTTGAGTTGTCCCTCGCCCCCGCCTGGCATCGTCTCCATCAAGCAGCAGCGAGAAAAGTATAGGCAACGCCTGCTCGCCGCGTTCGAGCCTCACTACCACCCGGATCACAGCATACCCTCGTATGTTCTCTCTGATATTTTTTCTCTGCCCACATCTTCACTCCGGTGATAGTGAGTTCAAAGAAGCTTTCCCCGCCGGTCGGTTCCGCCCGGTATGCAAGGTGCAAGCAAAGAGAGGTGGGGAGACGGCGGCCGTCGCTGACACCATCAAGTCACCTGAATGGTGGCACTCCACACGCATCATTCAAGCATTCGACGCCGTGCTCGGAGACAAGGTGAGCTGGTTGGCGGTTGACGTATCCCAGCATTTTGTTGATTTGTCCGCAGTTCAAGAAACCCTCCCTCTTCAAGCGCCTCTCCTCGTTCGGTACTGCTCGCCGTCTACCGCAATTGACGATTGCGGAACAACACATTCAACTCTCTATTCGCAAACGCGCTACCGCTTTTGTCGATGCGCGGGACGACCTTGAGACCAAGATTGGTCGACTCTCTCGTCGCCTCAACTTCCTCATGACCGAGGCTGACTTGTGGAGAGACAAATTCGTGACGTTCGAACAATACGCGGAGAAATTGAGTGTGGAGGCGGATCAGTTGAGGGGCAAAATTGGCAAAGAACAGAGGGAGACCAAGAGGTTGAGTGGGCTTGTCACGTTGACGGCGGCAGAGAAAGCCAAGCTTCAGTCTCGTGAGTGGGCTTCGCCAGCTCCCCCAGAGGCCACTGATTCGAACCGTTTTGTTAGGACTGTCTGATACTGAGCAAGCACACAAGGATGCGCTCATCGAACTGGAGCGTATGCGGGAGACCATGGAACGCATGGAACAGGAACGAGCAGAGATGGTCGCCGAAGTAGAGGCACAGATCGAACGTGCACTCGCATCCATGGCTGTCGACGTTGATGAGTCCGACTATGGGGGAGACTTCTCATCTCGCCCTGGTTCGCGCATGTCCATTTCCGCAAGGTCCGCCAGTGGGACGCGCTCAAGGCGAACTAGCGATGCTGTGAAGAGTGGGTCCCAGGAAAGTAACGGGTCTCGGTTGCGCAGCTTTGGCACAGAATCGACTCTTGCAGAGGCGTACGAACGCGGGATGGACGATACGTTGGTTGCCAACAAATCCGAAAGGGAGACAGACACCATCACCGAGGAAGAAGAGGCCCCAGTGTCACCAACAAAAAAGAAGAGGTTTTCAGCGACCCAAAGTGAGGTTGTGCAAGACGGCATGATAGCCGTTGATGAGGGCATCAGCGAACGCAGTGACAAAATCGCACAAAAGGTCTTGCAGATCCAGCAAAAGGTTCGTGGTCATGTCGCTGTTCAACTCGGTGCAACCTGATTCGCTTTCTTCGGCAGTTGGAGATGGCACTGGCATCAGAGAACATTCAGGACTGGAAGAGGAGGTCTACGGGACACAGGCGTAACGGGTCCGACTACGCAACTGATGAGCGTGCCGACGAGAGTTCGGATGCTGCTGTATCCGTCCGCGCGCGCCAGCCAAAGGGTAACAGGCTTGTAAGCAACCCTCCTACCAAGGCGAGGCGCCGAGAACGTAGCGACACGGCGTCTACGAACCGCACTGGCACTGGCACCATCACGGGCCATTCTGTTGACACTGGTGCCTCGGTGACGCCGCGACATTCCGCTACTCCAGATAATAGCTCACCCATGCTTCAAGAGAACAAGCTCTCTGGGCAGGTCGAATCTGAGACAGACGGCACAGATGTGCTGACGCCCACTGAGAAAGTGCCCCATACATCGGCGCAAAAGTCAGTCCGGAAAGTTTCATCTGGAGCTTCCTTGACAGCGCTCTCTCCTCCGGCCCAAACCACGGCGCCAGCTCCCGCTTTGACGCCAACAATGACTGCGACCGACGAGTCCGACACCGAGTTCCAGAGTGCCTGCTCTGCGAGTCCACGCGACAGTTATGGTAGTTTTGAGAGCAAAAAGGTGATGCAGCTCGACTCGGACGACTCTGGGACCTCGACGGACCAGGATTACAACACAGGAAAGAGACATGTGACGGAATACACCAACCTGCCTGTGAGGGCACGACTTTCTACCACGGCAACTGCGGTACCGCAGTCCAGCTCTGCCCTGTCTGACTTCACTGCTGTACCGAATGGACGCGGCGCCTTCGCGATACGTTCCCGTCAGGTGACCACTTAGCGTGCTCTCTTAGGAATATACCCTTGACATATATCTATCGTTATCATCATTGGAATGTGCTAACCCACCAGTCTTTCGTTCCTTCCGCTCCTTTCGCTACAACTATTTCACTCGCACCTGTTTCACGCACGTTCCACATGTTCAACTTCAATGCACATATTACAATTTACTACACCGTATGCAGTACAGGGGATGCTACATGATAAAACCGTCAAGCTATCGAGACCACTCTATCGGTTGTTTGCTAGTCCATTCTACGCTTATTATTGAATGCTTTCACTACCGATGCAATTTGTGCAAAGAACCACACTTGTGCGTTCTTGTCGGGTATCAGTACAAACTTGTCGTGGTCCCGACCCGACTTGTGGGAGAACCGTATACCGTTGTCCTCGGTAGTCACACCCTGCACCATGGTCAGAGGCAGGTCCCATTCCGGGCGCAGCCTCTTGGACCAAAATGAGAGCACCCTTGCCGTGGTCAACAAGACGACATTGTCACCCCCTGCATGGCCCGTCAGGACTTTCAAAATCCACCGTATGGGCCAAAGGCGGCGCGTACCGATGTGGGCAACGTAGTATTCGTTCCTATATGCACCTTGTTCCAGATCTCTCATCCAATACTGGCCAAGTGCCTCACGGCTCGAGAATGGCTAGGATCGTCACGTCTTCAGAGCCAAAATCGAGGCCGTTGCGTCATCACACTTACCACCAACACGCCGTCTGAAGGAACGTGTCTTGGCTAGAGTGGATTAGAGTGGAATCAGAACCCGCAATGAAAAGGTGATGTTTTTATGGTCACTGACGGGTCTAACACGGTCCCTCTCTGGTTTGTCGAAGACGGTCGTGGTGTTTCTTATCCCTAACATGGTATTAACAATCACGAACCAACAGGCAGGGAGCCCGACTACCTTCAGAGACGTTCGACGCGAGATCGAACACCCCGACCGCAGGTTTGGTTAGAGCGCTGTAACTGGGCGTCAGGTGGTACTGCTGCGGGCACCGTACGTGCGTACCCAACCAAGCCTTTGCCTATGCCTTTAAAAAATCCAATGGCACCCTCTGTTTCAGCCCCCTGAATGGGTTTGGTCTAGCATGTCGTGAGCAATCGCTGTAGTGTAGCCGATCTCTTCCGCATACCACAATGCCCTCCATTGCGCTGACAACGCTGGTGGCAAGTGCTTCACCACCCGCAGTTACGCCATAGCTGACATGGTATGTGAATACAGAACAATGTGAACGAAAGGCTATCTCTTACATTGCATGACGAGGGCGATTGCGACGCTGAGATAGCCTACGCTGTGCTTGATATTCCGCATCAAATGTCGCAGCGGACAAGCCTAGATGCACTGTCAGAAGCATCCCTTGAATGGAAATAGCTGTCTGACCCTTCCCAAGGCTACTCGTGAACTTGGTGACGCTGTCTGATAGGCCAAACACCGTTTTCTTGACAAAACTAGCAGCGCCCTGAACATTCGGTTAGGACACTTGCCGCGAACCAGACGAAAAGTCAGTTGAGCTACCTTTGCAATCCCGATACCCAGCTCCTTGTTCCCGTGCATGACAACGCCGTGGTATGGTGCGTAAAAAATATCTGCAACCCCAGAACTCACATTCGTAAAGAGGCCTACTGGATTCCCGATGAAATCGGCGGAACCAAGGATGCGATAAAGTTGCCGTAGAACATCTTGTCGGTAGTGATATGTGACACGATTTTGCAGTTCAGGTACTGTCAGTCGCATGTCTGTGATGGCGAGGGCATTGAGTTCAAGAGGTGCGTCGTTGACATTTCCCAACGTCATGGTTAGCGCGTTGACAACTACCGCCAGGGGGTTCCGAATGCTCAATCTGCATCGACACTAAGAGATTAGACAATAACATGCACTTTATGACTTACTTCTCTTCACTACTAACTCTTTCAGTTCGCATGAAAGATAGTGTGAGTTGGATGGGATGCAACTGGAGCACTTCAAAATAAACATCACGCCCGGGTGCAGTGGGCTGTGGGTCGGGAATTATGTCTGGGTGCTGTATCAAAATGCTTGGGAACAGGTGAGCCACGCTGTGAATTTCACTCTGTCGACTCACTCTTCTGCATTCTCTTCCCACGAGGCGCCTTTGACTTGGGTGAGGTCGTAGATCGCGAAAAGAAAATCCTCATCAGTTTCAATTGTCAAAGCCTGCAACAGGATTGAACAGTATTTGACAAAGAAGACACCGTGTTCTGCAGAGGCCGTCAGAAGAAAAGAAGTGAAGTTCCGTATCTTACTACCTTGATCTTTGAGCCAGATGACCGACGCCTGAATTGTTGGAGGAAGGGCCGCCGTTCCGCTTGCTTCTTTGGAGACGGGACTCGGTTGAAGGAGAACGGGATATAATGCATCATGGAGTTGGTTGTCGACTTGAAGAGACCCACAGCATATAGTGACAGCCTGAGAGACCGGGGTGTTGTTGTATTCGAAGCGCAACGTCTCCAGCGAGGCATATACCACCTCAACCATCTTGCGATTTATGAGGGATATTCCGATCCCTGCAAGATCGACTTCGACTCGCAAAGTTGCTGCGGTATCCTCTGAGACTGCCTCGAAAGCTTCGACACTTCCTAATGTATCGGACCGGGACAACGAGCCGGTAGTCCGTTGCTTGGGCTTGTAAAGGCTGCGCTCTACGACATAAGGCGTGATCCGTAATACCTGTTTGTGCCGATCCGCCCGTACGTCCAACGATACGACACGCGTTCGCTGCCGGTCCTAGAGTGCTGGTCGGTAGAACCAACGCGGAGTATCGCAAGCACGAACCTGGAATCTGAACGGGACAAGAACACCAATTTCCATGATGTCAACCACGCGACGCGCATCGTTCAGCATTAGCATCAGCTTCTTTTCCCGTGCAGCAGGCTGATCCCAAGCATATTGCATGACTGAATGCGGTGAGACCTTGTATCTCGGCATGTTCGACTTCGTCGTCCCTGCTTCATTCCGACTCGCGTCCTAAAAGCGGTCACCGACCAGCGGAGCAGTACCAGAATGAGCTCACCCATTGACAGACAAAAACGGTGTAATCGCTGTCGTTTTCTAGCTCAAATGGCCAACCATCTGCTTTCAAGAAGGTAACAAAAATAGTAGATCCGTCAATTTTGATGTCTGCCGTTACAACATCCACTTGGTCATCATCCGATGCTCTGGGCACTCGAAGATGAACGTTTCCGATGTTTTGGATGTTGATGGGAGATGACCTAGTGATTTTGGGTCAAACCTAGTGGAAACCTTTGGCACCTGTTCACCTACCATCGCGCATTCAAACCAGTGTATGCGATAGTAAGGAGCTTCTCTTCTCCAGCATGCATGATCTGCAATGGAATACGTTCTCCTGAATCCACTACAGCTCGTCCACGTGGCAATCCTTTGTATTCACGGAATTGAATGGGGCAAGGGAGGTCGTTCTTCAGCATGAACCTGGGGGAAATCGTGATCACTTTTGTAAGTTTGTACTTGCCCAGTCCCTCCGTCCAAGATAAGCCGAAATGATACTCCTCGTTCTTCTGTTTTACGGACGGGATCACCATCTCCGCATCGGCAGCTGGAGCTTCCAGGCTGAATACCTTCAACCAACGGGGAGAACATTAGCATTCACGTGGGATCAGGCTACGTGAGACACCATACATTAGACCAACCCGATTCCCCGACCTTGAATATAAATGCCTGAGCGTTATCGTGAGGGTGAGAGAGCACTACCGTGTCATCAGCATCCCAGTCCGTAGTCGAACGCCAGAACCTACAGAATGGAATGGAAGTAGCGAGGGTATCTTATGACACATGGATAAGTGACATCGTGGATTATGACATGACTCATACCTAGTCGAGTATCACCAGCAACCTCCAACGGAGAAGTGGCACGGTTAGACCGAGCCGTCCTCACTTGGAAAGGCATTCCTGACTTGTTCACAACGAGGTATGGGCAATAAATCTGAACTTTAAAGGCGCCACCAGACTCGGGGTATCGACTTATTGTAGGTAAGATGGCAGCATCCTGAAAAAAATGTATAAAGTCACATACACATAATTGAGACTCAAGTGGAGTTTACGATTGCTTTGATCGCGAAGCGACAACCGAGGTTCGGTGTCAAAGTCAGACTGGCGGTCTGTATTGATGATGGCGAAGTCACTTGGCCTAAAGACTGTATGGATCATTAGCCCCACTCTCCAGAAGCTTGGTGTGTTCACCTGTATCTTGCACCTCCACGTTTAGGAGGACCAAGTGGTCCAGTTCCACGGAATGTACAGGCATTACACCTCCTTTTCGTAGGTAACTTTTCCAGTTCTGGTCAGCGTTTTTGTCATAAATGCGATATTGGACGTTGTAGGGCAACAAGTTCTCCAGCTCGATCGGGGCACGAAGTTTGACTCTGATTTTGGGGGATTTCCTAGAAAGTGTGTCAGGAAATGAGTCAGGGAACGTTATGCGAGACCTACTTCGTGGGGTCGCTGGAGTCTGTTTGTACCCATGCCTGGAAACGGAAGGGCGCTTCCCGCTGATCGTTATGAGGACAGTTGATTGACAGAGACCTCTTGGTTGCCAGATCCTCAAATCGCAAAGACGAACACCACCGATAGCCAAAACCTTCTGTAATGATATCTGATGAGTTTTAGTATGTTTCAAAAGCGTTGCACTTGCGATCTGGCTGAAGTTTAATCCTGTTCTGTGTGACAGCTTCAATTGGCAACGCAAAGTCTTGACCAGGAGCTTTATGGCTGTAAGCGCCATAACTGGATAAAACTGGGCAGTCACTAACCTATCTTTTCTAAGGAATACACGGGATGCCCTGTGTGGTCCACTAACATGAGTTCCAGTGGATAGAACGTTAGGTTTTCCACCAGGTAGGTTGAGCGGAGAGTCACTATTTTCACGTTGTCTTCCACAGTTACAGCACACAGCAAGCGATCAACATATTTCTCCGTCCGAGGCCGGAGCGAGAAGGTGAACTCTCCTTCCTTGTCGACTGGGATGCCTCGAAGGGCTTCCCACGGTTTCCCGACAATTTGAACCCCAATGTTGTGTTGCTCCGACGCTGAACCGTGCTGACAACTGATTAACAGACGGCAGAGAAGGTTCGTGGTTAGACTCACTTCTCGCATCTTTTTCCAATCATCAAATCGCCAGTCTACGACCTGATCATGGTTGAGTTTGACAGCGTTACCCTCTTGCATCCCACTGCTAGTATCGTTATCTGACCAAACAAAAAGTGGAGAACCCGTGCGGTTCCGAATTCGATATGGAGCATAGCTCCCGCGATCCCTCTGCAAGACTAGTTCACGTTCTCGTCCCCACATGTTGATGGTAGTTATTGCAAGTTCAGCGAATGTAGTGCTGAGATTGAGGTCCAAGCGATCACGGGCGGTCATAGAGACCTTGAGAGGACTCGAGGCATGATCCTTGTTTAGCTGCCAACTCGTCAGCGAAAAATATCTAGGGGGAAAATCTGTCAGGACTACCGATAATGTGAATTTCCATGGGTCAATCACTAATGACAGGAGGTTAATTGCTTATAAGATAGAAATACCAAGATGGTCCTACAAGGTTCCCAATGTGAATTTGTGAGATTCCAATAGTTGATTTGCGTTTCCAGCATGGCTGACGCCAGGAGCTGGATTGTCCGTGTCAATTTATGGGTTGGAGCTTATTGTTAAAAACTCACCCCTGAGGACCAGTCTTTAGCGACCAAGGTAAAGGGCTTCACATTTAGTTGAAGCATAGGCTGTTCATGCGGATCCCCAATTAAGATCAGTCTAAAACCATCAATGGTCCCTTTCATCTGTGAAGTCGTTATTATATTTCTCCTAATGCTACTGGGCTCATACCTGCTCCTTTGACATAACAACACGCGCCTTCGCAAGTGCTCGTTGTGTAACCACCGCGGATGATGTGGATGGAGTGGCTCGTGGTTGCACACTTGTGGATTGTTTTCCGTCTACCAAATGATCCCCCTGTGACCTAGCGTACAGCTCAACGGCCTTCGCGGCGATGGTAGTGATGAGTATGATATCACGGTATGATGCCCGAAAGACTATTTCCGTCGATGAACTTTCCATTGATACGTGCTGCTCTTGTCGAGATGCCCTACTATCAAGGGAAAACATCAAGTTAACATCGTCCAAAAAGCGAACTGTGTCTGATTCTGCTCCCATCCGCATTAGCGACATTCCAAGCTGGTTGATGTTCAATGCCAAAACGCCCTGTGCATAGTCAGTATTCCGCTTGTGATTACTTGGGGCGATGCTAACCTGCTGAGACACTAAGATTTGATTTATACGAAGTCTGATGGCTTGGGAGCAAGGATCGGTATCATCTTCGAGCACGCTGATGGACATATCATGCAGCTCGAGGCGCAAGTCAGGGGTAGAGAATGTCAAAGGGTCTCTTGATGTCTCTTTCCCATCGTTTCTATCAGATATTTTCGGACTTGAGGGACCGCTGGTGAAGAACGATAGAAGTGAGAAAATAGGCTCAACGGAAAAGATGATGTGAGGAGCGTCGACGGTCAGGATCACGAGAGCAGAGGTGCCCGATGAAGTATAAAGCAACATGAATTGGTTTCGTTCGTGGTCGGCAGCGGGAACAATTTCTCTGAATCTGGAACCACCAGGTCGGGTGTTGCTCATGGTGAATGACCGCAAGACCAACTGGGCCTCAGAAGCCCCGTCAGACATTGATTTGGAGCGAAGGCTGACATCATTCAGGGCAAACCGCGCAATCCCATGGTCTCTGAGATTTGCCTCGGTGGTTGCTTCTCTGTCATACAAATATAGTCTGACAGCAGCTACAGATGCCACCATGTCAATAGCAGTCCAGGGGCGATCTCCGGCCGGGGTGGATGATATGCGAATCTCTGGTTCCAGATCGATCAGGGACGAGTGTACATCTGGAGCGGAAGACAAAGGGCCGCCGAGGCTCGGGGGAGATGTTCCAGCGGAATCAGCCTGTATGCCGCCTTCGGGAGCATCTGCAAACACTCGTGGCATCGAGTGAGAGAGCCCAATGAGAATCTCATATTGGATTTGAGTGAGGTAGAGCTTTATATCAGATATCTTGACAGTAACCTGTGATCGCACATGTAGGTTATGTCGATGATACAGAAATGCAAAACGTACCTGGGTATCTGGAACCTCTTCTTGCAAACGGTTGATGTTTGTACGCTGGCAAACGTCCCCAATGATACTGATATCATCAACGATCTTAAGCGTGGACAGTTTGCCATCATAATATAGGTCCGAAGCGAGTTGTAGTCCATTCAAGCTAGCTGAAATCTTATTGATGTCCCCATCAAACGAGTTGCTCGCAAAAACTTCACCGAGGCGCATCGTCACAGTGTCAGGAAGGTGAGCAGGATCTGATGGAAAGACGACGATGGGGGTTTTTACGGAGATCTCGAATTGCATACGTTCGATTTCAGAGGCTTTCTGTACAGCTGCGTCACGAGCTGCATCGTACAGGGTCTTCAGCTTCGCCAATTTCGTGGCAAACAAGTACATGTCGTGGAAGGGTTGCTCGAGGAAGTGGACTTTCAGCGAGCCTGCAGCCAGGTAAATAGCTGATTTGACGCCGGCATAACCCTCATCCTCGGGGTCATAGGTCTGGTATCTGAATTCGGCGAAGTTGCTGCCCTCGATGGACAAGATTTGCTTAAACTCCTCTTTGCAAACATCTACGGAGCGATCATCGCTTAGGGCCAAGCGTCCTAGACGGCCCGTGACACGCATAGTATTCGATCTCAAAACCATGAGAACAGAGGCCGTTGACAGCGAGAGTGTTGCCAAGCTGGCTCGGTCGTTGATCAGTACAACTGAACATCACAGTCAACAAAAGTTTTGTGATTCCATTTACTGTCACTCGCCTTGGATACTGTCCAGCTTCATGGAAATGCGGGTGGCGCTGGTAGGTCGCGACGGTATTCCTGTGACATTCTCAGGTTCCAAGTTTTCGATTGTTGCAGGAGTTTCTTGAGGAATGAATGTGGTGACAAGAAAATCGTAAAGGGAAATGACTGGCTCCGGTGCGGCATTGAAGATGAATGTCGATAGGCGGACATCGATACTCTGCTCAATGTTATCGTAAACTGTGGAAAATTCAGGAGAACTTCTCTGCACGCGCAAATATGAGACCGAGAGAAGGTCTTTGTCATCACCGCCATTGGCGAAGTCTGATGATATGAGTCGAATCGGATCCTGTTTTGTCTGCACAATATTCATGACCAAAGCCCTTCGCAAAGAGTCAACTACAAATTAGGTTCGCCCGGTTTGAACGTACCTGAGATTGACGTCCACAGTTAGATTGTATTTAAGGAGCACTAAGCCAAGCCGGAAATGCTGAAGGGTGACATGTCCAAGCTGCTTCTCGCCACCATCTTGCCCCGACCGTGAAATTGACGCACGTAGGTCGTCGACCGCGAAGTCAAACTCAAAGATTCGTTGCCGGAGTTCCGGATTCTGCTGGGCATGTCAAAGAGACCCGGATAGTGAGTGGTGCACACTACCTCCGAGGTCCCGTCACTTGCTTCAAAAAACACATCGTCGCGGTTGCTAGAAGCATGCTCAGTTTCGGAATCCTCAATATCGATATTGTATTCCAGTCCCGCCGGTGAGAATAGTCCTGCAGAGAGCGGCAAGACTGTGGTTTCTGTGTCGATATACGATGACGACCTTGACTTGTACCTCTCCGGTTCATCACCAAATCGTGGGATGGTGACGTCGACTAACTTCATGAGCGTCTTATACTTCGCGTCAGACAGGTTGACATGTAGACTTGGCAGTTTCCCGGAAACTTTGAATTGAGTAAGGTTGAGAACACTCGGAACGATCGAGTTCTGCACTTGAAGATCGATGTTTGTGCGCTCCAACAGGTGGAGGCCATCGCCACTTTTCGAAGTTAGAGCGTCGCGACACGCTTGCAAGTTAGTGCCTATGATGAACTGCAGCCGATGAGTACAAAGGACCACAATATAACAAAGCGAAATCACCTGTGCTGCTTCAAGTTTAAGCATCACTTTGTCGTACATTAGCGATTCTAAGCGTGCATAGTCTGCTTCACTATATTGTTGATTCCTTTTTGCTTGTAGCTCGCGCATGGCATCTTTATCCGCAAGATCGCTCTCCACAGCGATATGACCAGCGTCAATAATCAAATGACCACCATCGAAAGAGGTGATGCTAGTGAATGGTTAGGTCGAAAAGGAAAGGGGTCAGTGGAAACACATACTCTTCCGGGATAATAATAACTGGCGCATTCATATCCACCTGCAAATCGACTGTCTTGTGGGATTGCAGCGCATGTTCCAATCCGGCTCGAGTCTCCTTCCGCAAGCCTTCCAGCGTTTGACTAGCGACATTCTGGACATACATTCAGCTCACGCGAGACAGAATACGCTCATACACTCACGAGCAACGCTTCTACAGATTCTAATTGACTTTCGGGTGGCCTCAAGAATTTTACAATCGCTTCAACGTATCCCCGGTGATAGATGATCTCCATGTGACGCATGCGAGCTGTAAGAGCAGTGTCTGCCCGTTGATCAAGCGGGTTGCTCTCAACTTTGAGGTAAAAGAAGGGCTCGTCGGTCTCCGTAGATTTCTCTGACTGATCATGTTTAGGGACAAGTTTCTTGACTTGCACGATTTGAGGATGGAGGGTGTCCTTAGTGGTCCCATCAAACACACTCAGCCCTCCGAGAGAGATTGATGCTTCGAAATTGTCCGGTCTCTGAATAAAGTCAGCACGGAATGATTCAAAGACCATAGATATGACATCCGAAGCTCCTCCTTTCTGATGACTTCTCAATGCAAACGATCCCTTCCTTAACCCAGCCGCGACACGCAACTTCACAGCATCCCGAGGTGTTTCGAAAGAAGCTGCAATGGCAGACTTTTCGTCATAGTCGAGGATGTCGTATAGCTGCCTTCGTTGTTCCTCCGTCATCGGACCACCGAAGGTTGCGTTTTCACTTGGAATATCGGTGCTTGCAGAGCCCCATAACCAAGACGTCCAGCTGCGTGCCTGTTGTTGTTGCGCACGCTCTTCTTCCAGTTTCTTTCGTTGTGCAATATCCTTGCGTAAACGAGACCGCGCAATGGACCTGTAGAAGCGGATGTCTTCATACGTAAGTTTGTGTTCTAGGGCTGTGATCGAAGCACCTTCCTATTTTCAAATCATTGAGCATGAATAATCCAGCCGTCTCAAGGATTTACATACATGCTCGCGGAGAGTATTCATGAGTTTTCTCTCAAAAAGCTCCACGTATTGGTTCCGGTCATCACGCCGTTCTGCAAAGTAAGCCCAGGTCCATTTGCGACGTTGCTCATGAACACTGTTCAAAATAGCTGAACCAGCGAATCGCAGACGCGCTTTTGCGCGATTTCTCGACAAATCTTCATCGCTTGGTCGAAATTTGCGGTACTAAGCACATTAGTGGTCTGTACTGCAGTGTACACGTCCACTTACTTGATGCTGACGGATATAAAGATGATACATGTCCACAAGGGATATGACGTCCCGGTATTGGCTGTCGTCCAACGCCACGCCGATCTCCTCAAAGCGTAAGTGCGCGTCGAACCGAGGCGTCTTGTCGTCTACTTTATGGTTTACAACGATCTACAGAAACTTGGTTAGACCGCATCCTATCAAGGACCAATCAACCACCCACTCTGCCTTCCCCTGATACGGGACTAAGGATGAACTGATGGGAGGAATCCCGATCATTGAGGGGTATCTACCCACAAAGGTTAGTTACCGCAACTGACGGGGGCAATAGCGTACCATATCCATAAACCTCCGCCTAGCTTCGTGTGCTGGTAAGCCAGCCATGCTAACAGAATCCGTGTCGAAGTAGATAGCCAGAGATAGCAGACTCGACAGCTGTGTTGCAATAAGTAGCGTCGTGAAGGTCTTAGACACCACTTACTTTATGGATCGCGCCAGCAGTGCTTTCAATAAATGCTGGCTCCCAACGCTCATTGACAGACCGGATGGTGAAGCCTGCGAGGGTAATTCCCGCAGCGAAAGGATGCTAAACGCAACGGTATAGCTCCCGGGGAATTGATCTAACGATGACACTTACACCGGGAACGCTCAGCTTGTCTTCATACCTTATATGGATGTTCTTGACCGTCACTTGCAGATTATTTATTATCTTGGCGGTCAAAGAAGTCCAGAGACCCTGCGATTGAGGCGAAGCATCTGCTGAATGGAAATGGACGTCTGGAGAACCATCTACGCCAAGCTAGAAAACTACACACCTGCTAAAGTGTCTGCCTGGCCCCGCATGTGCAGTAGCTCTGCACTCTCGAGGCGTTCTAGCTTGGTGGCCTGGGCCCTGCGATCCTCCTCTTCGGGGTCGATATTAACCTGGGGGGAGGGCACTACAAGGAGGTAGACGTCTTCAATGAGAATTTCGACTGGCCGGTTGCCCAAGTTCATCCAATGGAGGGACAGAGTGAACGTTCCGAGATATCCTGGGGAGCGGAGCTTAACGAGGGTCAGGGAGGAGATTGGGTGCCAACCTTCGAGGACATCGACGGGAAGCCTGAACTTGTCAAGAGCGCCCCTTTTGAGACGTAGACTGCGCAAAGTCAGTTGACCTTGTCCGATTCCATAGTTGACCTGGTTCATATCGAGGTTCTCAACATATGGGGCGAGAATTCTGTTAAACAGCTGGGAAATCCGGCGTTATACGAAGGTTTATGGCCGACGTGCGCTGTACGCACAACATTCAAAACTTCTTTTCCCGGGTCCAACCACCACATTGTGGCAGCACGTCGTCGGTGGTCCGTGAGCAAGCGAATAGGGCATTGACAAACAGGGAAGGTACAGCGTCATCATATCACGTGATTTCACTGTCCACCAAGCTGAACGTCCCCGGCGAAAAACCCGCGCAGGATCTGTTTATCGCCTTTGCTTGCAGTGCGAGCTGGTTCAAATTTTGCATGTGATTCGAACGAGCCACTGCGTCTGTCGCTGATTTGCCGAGTGGGAGGGTTAGTCGGTGACAGCGCAACCCGCGATATTGATGGGTACAGTCACGCACTGACGTGTGTCACGCCTCGCCTCGGTCACCGTACAACTCCATTCGATTTTTTCTTTCACTCTACCATCATGGCTCCCCTTGCCGACCTTCTCCTCACCGTCTTGCCTGCCGACGTCCTCCCCTACCACCTCTCTCACTATGTTCCAGGCAAAACGCCCCTTTCCACCTCGTCCGTCGTGTCGGCGACCTTGGTGTCCTACCTCGCCATCATTTTCGGCATTCAGGCAGTCATGAAGGACCGTCCTCCACAAAAACTCAACACTCTTTTCCGCATTCATAACGCCTTCTTGTCTTTGGGAAGTGCCCTTCTTCTTGCGCTCATGCTCGAAGAGGTGGCATCAATATTGGTTTGGGCTGGAGCATACGGCTCCATCTGTGACGAAAACGCGTGGACACCAGTCAGTCTTTACCCGTTCAACCATTCCGCGCTCACTGTTTGAATCCGCAGCGACTCGAATTCTATTACATGATTAATTACTACTTCAAATACATCGAGCTCTTCGACACTGTCTTTTTGGCGTTGAAGAAGAAGCCTCTTGGTATGCATTCCTGCCCTTGCCATGGTGTTCGCTTTTCGATGTAGTTTAGCCTTTTTGCACGTCTTCCACCACTCCGCAACGGCTTTGTTATGCTTCACCCAGTTAAATGGCAAGACGAGCGTTGTAAGTTCTAGCCCATTGCTTCCCTGTCAACATCTCCTAACATTCAATGCTAGTCATGGGTCGTTATTTCCTTAAATCTTTTGGTCCACGTCATCATGTGTGAGTGCTTGTGCGGGCGATTGACGCCGTTGTTGAAGGCGCCGTAGATTACTACTACTATGCGACGGCTGGTGGTGCTAAGATTTGGGTGCGTGCATTGCTACGATGACGTGCACCTGTCTCACCTGGGGTCTTTAGTGGAAAAAGTACCTAACCACTATGCAAATCACGCAGTTCATTATCGACCTCTTCATCGTCTACTTTGGCAGTACGTGTGGATTAACTATTCGGGTTGCGAGAGATTTTAACATCGAATGTAGCCTACCAGCACTTTGCTCATTCCCATTTCCCTCATTTCCCCCACGTCGGAAGCTGTGCCGGAACGGAGACCGCTGCACTACTCGGATGCCTCCTCCTGTCAAGTTACCTTGTCCTGTTTATCAACTTTTACATCCAAACATATGAGAAACCTGTCAAGGGGAAGAGGCCTGTTGCCAATGGCAACGGACATACGGATACCACAGGGTATGGTTATGTTCATGATATGAAGTATTGTCTCACGCGCATTCAGGCTCAAGCAAGAATGAAGTGGCTCATCTTCATCTTCGGGCAGCATTCGATGATTTCATGCTGTGTCGCGCCATTTCATCGGAGATCTTACGATCTACGTCCGGCTGTTTCATGTTGTCATGATGTTACCCTCCTTGATCGCACCTTTTCTTCTCTGTGACTAAGCTATCTTAAGTTTCATCTCGTATACCACTAAATATTTCCTTTGAGCTGTTTTCTTTTTTTTTTGCTGTCGATATCCCGATTGTTGCCGTTTTGGAGGTGTTGTGCTGGATTTGGAGGGGAATAGTATGATGCTCGAACACGACGTTGACTGTAGTGGCAATAGACTTGTGCGACGCTCCTCACTCGAAATCCGTTCAATCTCATTGCATGTCCCTACGCCCGCCTCGTAATGTCGCAAAGCGAATCAGCCTTTCCGCGCGAGTTCACCGTCTCTGCAGAGGTCTACATCCCCCCCGCTGCAGCCCTCGGTCTGCGCAAGGTGTGCTTTGGCCCCCATTCTGCGTTCTACTTCCCCTCACCATTCTTAGCCCCGCCGCAAAGTAGACCGCAAGGAACCTAGTAAATCCACCGAGGATGTCCCCAAG
Organism: Boletellus aff. lepidospora; assembly: GCA_038094175.1. Taxonomy (NCBI): domain Eukaryota; kingdom Fungi; phylum Basidiomycota; class Agaricomycetes; order Boletales; family Boletaceae; genus Boletellus; species Boletellus aff. lepidospora. The sequence continues at coordinate 18,118 of JBBPTT010000110.1, forward strand.
AAGCTCAAAGGTACGTGACGGTGTACCATGTCAGCCATTCCGATGACCCGTTAACCTGTGAGTTGCAGAAAAATCGAGCTGGATGTCACTCACTCGCTCTCATCCCGGGCCGGCCCAGTGGCGACCAGCGATGTGCAAGATATCAGACGAAGACAACCACTGCCTCTTGAACATTTATGTTGATGTATGGTGTTCTTTTCAGCCCTCCTCCCCGCTTGGCTGATAATCAGTCAAGGAGAGTATTCTGTACCAGACCGTCTATTTGCACATGCTTAATCACACCGACATCCGTTACGCCGATCCATCGTTGTTCCTCCGCCAGAACTGTATCGGGATATCCTCTGCCGGGTACGATTTCCCTTCCTCCCTTCTTTTTTTCATGTTGACCCTCAGTACAGTGGGCGACGATGGAGTTCTGGCCCTGGCTCCGAACACATATACTTACACTTTAGCGATACAGATGCCTGCAACACCTGGCTCGTTCTCCTTCGCTCTTATGCCAGGGCAGAGATATATGGTCAATCTGACACCACTTCAGATGGTGGACTCTACCGCATATGGCGTCAAGTCGAGCTCACTGTGATGCAAGGACGGAATCTTGGCAATCAAAAGCCCTTTGTGGACACCGGGGCAAGCACCCTAATATCTTCCGAAGACTCTAGGACGGAGTCTGATCCAGTCGACCTGGATGTGTTCTGCGAAATCCGCATAGACAACAATCTTTGTGGTCGGACCACCGTGATAAAAGGGATAGGTTCCCCAGATTGGCATGAAAACTTTGTATTTGCAGATTTACCACCTTTTGAAGTCTTAGAGGTCTTGTTATTCAAGGAGAAGCGACTCGTGAAACCGATGCTCCTCGGTTCCATCCGCATCGCGTTTATCAATTTCCGCAGAAATGAAGATGTGGAGGGGTGGTTTCCTGTTATACAGTCAGGTGGTATTTTGACCGGTGTTCAGGTTGGCGAAATACGCATGAGGCTGAAAATTGATGAGTGGGTTGTTGCCTGTGAAATGTATTTTCTCAGGACCTGCTTAACGTCCCTTTGCAGAGAGATTATTCTACCCCATTCCAGCTATTCTGGCATACTCGCCGTAGGTTATCCAACTATCACTTTGAGCTGGTTACTCATCATTCCCGTCCTTAGGTGCTCCAAACACGTAATCTTTTGGAGTGGATGAATGATTTCGAGCGCGAGCTCCAACTACGTACTTTGTCCGAACAACTCATGTGCATTGCCATAGCAAAAGGTGTCCTCGTCGAACATATCTCAGAATACGCAGACCGTGAAGTAGACGGTACTCCCAGCTGTAAGATTTTTTATCGTTTGAACGACTCTTATGTAGCTGATTTCTCCAGCGCACAGCACACTATTTCGCGGAAACACTATATTTACGAAGACGATGGAACTTGCAATGGCTTTCTACGGGAGGGCGTTTTTGGAGGCGAGCATTGGAAGAATCATTCGTCAAATTTGCTTAGAAAAGATATCCATTGAAGTCGACCCAAATCGCACTGGCAAAGGCCTTAAGGATGCTGAGCGCGGGATCGAACAGTTGGTAGAGTGGTGTCAGACAATGTGGGACTCTATCTATGCCCATAGGGGCGATTGCCCTCAGTATGTGGTTGTCAAGAACACACCGCTCTTCGCTGAAACGCCCGCTTCTCAGTGAAATACGCAGGTTATTTGAACACGTTAGGAAACTTGTTGAGCATCGGTACAAGGGGCAAGACAGTTCGGACAAACAGCATAGAGACCTTCCTTGGCAGAGTGTTTCTGCTTTCTGTTTCTTGCGCTTCATCGTACCCGCTATCCTTCATCCGCACCTTTTTGGATTGACGCCAGGTAACTCATACCCACTCACTGCGTCACAAACTTACATCCCCCCAGGCTTGCCGAGTGCTACAGTACAACGTAGCCTCACGTTGATTGCAAAAGTCATACAGAGCTTGGCCAACCTCAACGTCGTAAGGTTGCCTACCTTGAATCTCATATGCAACTAACTTAGATGTTTGCTTTAGACCGTGCAAAAAGAGGAACACATGCGCGGAGTTCGAAGCTTTTTGAAACAAAATCTCCCAACGATGGTGGACTACATTCTAGTTGTCTCCACACCAATTCATGACACACACAGCTCTCACTCTGGCCACCCTTCTTTCAGTCATCAGCGACTGAAAGTCGTGAATTCCTTGCACCAACGGGGGGCGAACATTCCAGCTCTTGAGAGAGAAGCTATCCCCCTTCTCCCTCACGTCCTTGATATACCGCGACACCTTGCATGCATTAGTTCGTCCTTGGTTCGCAGCGCGAGGCTTGCCGGCTCCAAGGTTGGCTCGGTTGAAAAAGATCACGTGTCCAATCTCTGTTCCCGGTGTTTTGATGTAGAAGAAATCGCCTTGCAGCGTGTCAGCCAACTCGCCACCGCTGAATCCCACCCGGTCGCTTTTAGGTGGGATGATCCTCGACCCCGCTTTCCAGACAAAGCCCCCCATTCTCCGCTCTCGCCCACATCTCCGGCAAGATCATCTCTACCCTCTACGGCTCCTTCACTACTCGACAAGCCAGCCTCGCATAGCTCCCGGTTTATATCTAATAGTTTTTTTCCTCCCGATTCGTCTCCTGAAGACACTGCAGTCCCTCGACGAGGTTCTGTCCCCGAAACTTCTTCGCGAAAGCCGACATTTCCCGGGGATCGACGTACACTATCCCGGGCGCGCATTCTGCGTCCCAAGTCAATATCAACCGATTCCATCTCGACCTTGATTTCCAACTCCGTCGAGTCACATACCCCCTCACCTGCTGCACAGTTACTTCAGGATTCAAATGCATCCCCAGGAGGGGTGTTTGATGAGCCTGGCAAGAAAGCAAAAAACATCCTTAATGGGCTGTTGATTCGACGATGAAACACGCATGTCACTGTAACAAGTAGCTCGTGCTAATCTCTGAGCTGCTTTGTATTCCACGTCGTTTCGAGCAGTCCGAAACTGTTGCTGATATATTATATATGTATTATACATGTTTGAATGCTAAATGCACCTAACCAGAGGACCGGAAGGCGATTGTCATGGGTCCGTCTTTAGTGTAGTCTCTACGAGCTTCCGTACTTCGGCTGCCACATCTTCTGACGTACTCCTGACCGTGATGCGGCATAGCTTTTGTACGCAAGTTGATGTCAGCCAGATTGTGCGCCGGGCGAGAAGACGTACCTTCGCTTCGCGATTCGGCTCCAGGCGAAGTAGACATCCAACCTTGCCGTCCACAGAAGTATGAAGAACCCCGACGCCAACGAGATTGCTCGGATTCGGGTCAATGTCTTGCAGAATCTCCAGATGATTACCGGCGATCACGTGGCGGTTGCGAGCAAGATCAATGTGGCCCGTGTTGTCCAACGAAATCGGAAAGACGGCCTGGGACTCCCTTGGCGGTCCCCCAATGAGCTTCCAGCGCTCGAAGAAATCGGCCTGCCCAAATTTAACACCTTCAAAGAACTTTGTAATCGTGATTGGTAGCCGGATCGAGATGGATTGGTGAGCTCCTGCCAAGAAGGACACCGTCAAGACGGGAACCGACGTAAACACTCTCTTGCACTGGACGTGCAAGATTTGTTGGCTCTGAGTACGCGGTGCGAGTACGTTTGGGGGGATTTTAGCGAACGTAGCAGAGAGTGCGTCCGGGTCGCTGACATGAACAGTGGACGTAAACGATGTGAGGGGAGCGGAGACTTTGTTTCCAAAGTATATGGCGAGCTGTCCAAGGTGCCCCTGGAATCTTGACTTGACACCTATTTGTATCTGGACATCCTCATACAGCACCCCTTCTGCGCTGTACGTCAACTTGTTGAACCATTTGTCGATCCCTGGTGCGATAGTAAGCCGGGGGGCTGCCTCGGGCTCTGGAGGATAACTTGGTGCAGAGAGATCGAGGCCAGCGAGCGAGTCCATCACCTCGTCCCCATCAGGAGGAGCGGGAGCTGCACTCGAGCTGTTTAGGGTCGCTTCTTTACCCTTGGACGCTTGGCGCTTCGTTAGTTGGCGTTCGAGATTGATTTCCTTCCCCCCATGTACCCATGTTCGCTTATCCTCCGTATCGCCGAGCTTGCGATTCAGCCGACTCATTAACCCACTGATTCGAGGCGGGAATGGAGGCATCTCTTCACAAACGTTCTGTAGCACTTCGTCGTCGTCTGACCGGCACGCCAGCGCGTAGAACTCGCAGGCGCGCTGTTGGAGCTCGGCGTCAAGAACATGCCTGTAACGTTCGAACACATTGACAAGCTGAGGTTTGATCTCGGGAAAAACGTTGACCCATTTGATATATGTCGATAGGAGCAGGGAGCGCGTGGCTGCTACACAGAATTGCGATTTCGAGTGCAAAACTTGGAACTGTTCGATTGGACTATATCCCCGTTCATTTGCGATGAGGTGACCATATTCCCCAAGGATATAGCCTGTTACCTTGGGAGTCAGAAATGCCACACGGTAATGAATTGTATGTCATACCTCCTACTTTCACCAGGCTCTCGTGTGCAACAGGCATCTTGAGATGTTCAAATACAACTCTTGCAGCATACTCCTGAAGATCCTCCGTGTTGGTAACAATCTGGACCACTCGATACCACACTTCGTCCCCGACGTGGTCGCCAGCAGCGCTGATAAGCTGCAGTATGGTGTCGACATACCATTTGTAGGAGCTCGCATATTTTTCGGTGAGAATGGCAATTTTGAGTACCATCTCTTCCCGCAACACGTAGTCTGCGACCTTGAGATATCGGAGAAGTTCTCCGACGATCAATTCCGAGTTATCAACATCACACATGCTGTAGAGCAGATCCAAGGCACGTCTCCGGACAGATATATCCTTGTCACGAAGGGACAGGATGATCGTGCCTTGATGTTTCTTCAAAGGTTCTAGGGAATCTGCCCGTGCTGCGAGATGAGCCATCGTGTCTAACCCGAGATACCGAACGTTTGTCTCTTTGGAAGAAATGAAACGAGCGAGAAGAACAGCAGCCGTGTCGACCAGAGGCGAGTTAGTGTCCAGGTGGATGGCGAGACTGATAGCTTCAAAAAGGACTGCGTGCTGGGCGTTGTTGTGCTGCACGTTTCTCGACGGTTCGGCACTGTTATTCATGATTGTCTGCAGGACTTCATCCAACGCATTGCGAAGTGCAGGGTCCTCTTTGAATCCCATTGGGTGACAGGCTTCGTAAAGTGCACTAACACGCACCTGTTGGGGGATAGTACTGAAGAAGACGTAGGAGCTTCACTTGTAACCACGGGGTGGGAACTCTGTAATAGGCATACGTCGCCGAGTACTCGTGTTGGATGACCAACTACGGAAATGTGAATAGACTCGATGGACGGTAAGTCGGCGCACTCACACGGTACAAACGATCGACGGCCTTTGTATAACATACCGCAAAGGCGTCAAGATGGTCTTGGGCAAGGGTCATAACCAGACTCGTAACACATAAGACAACGCCCTGGTAATGACATGTCTGTCAAAAAGGAGCGAGGCAAGGCAGCCTGGACACGTGCCAAGTCTGGATCATCCATGATAGATACCAAGCGCAATGCCCATTCTGCCGCAGGAATGACTTCAGGATGTTTCCGGTACAGTCGCAGCAGAGTCAACGCAGCTTTCTTCTTGACAAAGGTTTGGGAAGTACTGTGACACGATGAGTGGTCAAGTCTGAAGGGGGAAAAAGGACGGGAAATAGACGCTACGGTGAAATAAGAAGTCTGTGCACGTCCTCCGAGAGAGCTTCTGCCATTTCGCTACTACCAACGTTTGCTATTGCGTGCAGAGCGAGGCAATTGTTGACCTCGTTATTCTCGTCCAGATCCTTTCGTATCGAGTTCACGACCAGACGAAGAAAATCCGAGTTCTCGTGCATGAGAAGAGTCACGGCCAAGTATCCCTGCCAATATTGTGAGGTACTATTCAGGACGGAGACGGTCGAGGGCATACGATTTGCTTCTCCGAATACTTGGAACTGGATATGAGGTTGACAGCCTCCATGTGTCCAACGTCGACCTTGTAGCCCAATATGTATGTGAAGATGATCTTCGCAACATACCTGAAGGTACCCAAATTCAGATTGGACGTCAAACTGACGGTGGTGGTCCTGAGCTTACTTCTTCTTCTGATAGCCGTCCAGGTTTCCGTCTGTGAGCAGCCCGTCACTGAGCCTGGAGGGCACGATGGTACCAGGGGAGGTCAAACCTTTGAACTTTTTGCGAATATTCGCCATCTCCTTGTTTATCCTCTTCTCCTCTAGTTCGCGCACGCGTGCACCACGAATGTCCGCGATGAACTGGGATGGCATCAGTGGGAAACCATGCAGGCGGGGTGGGCGAGGCCTGCCTGCGTCAGACCACGCATGTTTGTGGCCATCCCTCAAGATGCGAGGTTGAAGCTTCAAGTCGCTGTCAGTGCAAGGATGACTTTGTTGTAGTCCGCTTAGAGGCTTGTGTGAAAGCAAACTCGGCTTCGCGCCGTTCACCATTAAATCAGAACGAGATACTACTGTTAAGATACATCAAAGTGGGGATGTGCGTCTAAGATATGCTTGCTGTCCTCGATGCTAGTTTAATCATGGATAATAACCTCGCGAAAGCCGGCTTGGCGTGCCAGGTCGTGAATTGTATGCGGAAAAGGGCGTCGAATATCCCGACTTCAGCCCTGGCAGTCTGCTGGTGGAGAATGCAGGAGAGGCCATTGGCGTTGCATTCCGAGAGCTGGCCGCCGACTGCGTAGACGTCCGCTCGTCGCTATAGCGATTCAGCATCCGCACAATGTTTCGCGTGATGGAATCTAGATCGGATAGTTCTCGTGGAGATAAAGAAAGGTTTTCGTTCAGTGTTTCTTCGCCCGTCTCGTCTTCTCGCACAGGCGCGTCCCCGAGATGAGATTCGGTACGCATTTTGTTCATGTGAATGCCTTGAAATACTCGTAACATGCAAGCCTCCATCGTGGTCTTCAAGTACTGGATGCTGTCCAGAACTTGCAGGTTTCCAACGATGGGCAGCCATTCATCACATAAGAGCCCGCGTTCAGTAGCCTGAACGTCGTTCGCACCAAATAACAGATAGGTCAAGGGGTCCAAGCGTGTCGTGTTGATGATATACATCTGGGGGGTTTGGCCCGCGACAGTGAGATTCTGCCGTTTCTCCGCGTAGGCATATAGTTGCTTCTCTCCCTGGAGCAAAGACGTCTCGTCTTCAGACGATCTGATGTGCTTGCGGTGGTTCACACTGCTTGGATGGATGAAGGTGGTCTGTCGGGATCACCTCAGGTGACATGGCAGGACGAGATTGACACAAGGACACACCTTATCGTGCTGAGTTCGCAGTGTCATCTCACCCGTCCGGACGGCGAACTTGGGCTGACTTGCGACAGCAACGAGAGCAGCAAGCAGAGGTTGAGAGTGTGCATTGGTGTTGAGTGTGGGCGGCATTGTCCATTCACGGTTGCGTGCCCGACTGCAGACATCGCCATCGGCAGCGTCGATGACTCTGGCTTGGTAGAGAGATTGTAGGAGATGGCCCCGAATTTTGGTGATCAGTATCAACGTTGACTTTGAGAGAAAATTGTCAGTGCAGAACCTAGACGCGCGCGCATGCTCGCCATTGCGATACATCTCGTGCCACGCGTCGTAAGCATTCAAAATCGTCAATGCATCGGATCTAGACTCTCCCGGAGACCATGTGGTCTTGACGGCGGCTGCTTCTGCTTTCAGATGAATGGGCGAAACGAAGGGATCTCGGTTTGTGAGGATCGCGGCCAGTGTCAGCGCCTTGTCGAGACAACGGAAGAAGACGCCAAGCAGGACCAAACGGCCCATCTGTACATCGACTGGCAGTTGGAGGAGGACGCGACCAAGCGACGTTAGATTTTTGTGATGGTCCAAAGCCCCGACCATCTGAAGAGCTCTCATCGCTGCCGCGACGCGGTCGGCAGCGGGAGGTTCGATTGTTGCTGCAAGAACATCCTCTACTTCCATTCCAGGAAAGTTCAGGGCCTTTATATGCATCACGATGTTGCTCAGGTCCACACGCTTCATTTCGACCGTTTGGTGTGGATGAAGGTTTGCAGCCCTAGCCTTGCTCAACAAGCCAAAGTATTCCCCAGGGCGATGCCTGCCTGCGCGTCCGACCCTTTGGTTGAGATTCGATGAACCAACCCATGCTGAGACGAGGGAGGAAACATGTCGATCGGGATCAAACTGCAACTCCTTGATCTTTGCGGTGTCAATGACATAGACGACGTCTGGAATGGTGACCGAGGTCTCAGCGATGTTGGTCGCCAAGATGATACGACGAACACCTTCGGGAGGGGGGTCAAAGATGATTTGTTGTTCTGCAAGGGGTATCGTTGAGTGGAGGACATGGATGCTGTACTTTGTTTGATCGCTAAAATCAAGCGGGAGCCTGCCACCAAGCAGGAGTCGTTGCACGGACGAGATTTCCTCCCATCCGGGCAGAAAGACGAGGACATGCCCCGAATCAGACTGTTGGACGATGTGCGAGATGGTGGCAGCTACAAGAGGTGCAGGCAGTCCTAGTTCGTCACCAACCGATAAAGGTTGATGAGACGAGGATGAAACCGGTGTGTGGTTGCGCTCGGCGTACGCATCTTCTCGAGCAAGGTACTTGGAGACGGACTCGTCGTTGAACGCCCACGCAAGCTGGGGCTGTGACTTCATGCCTGTGAGGAAATCGTCCAAGAAATGTTTTGCAACAGGAAAGGTACGGCCAGGAATTTCAATGACGGTAGCCTTGTTTCCCGCCGCGTCAGGAAAGTACTCTTGGAACAGACGCGGATCGATGGTAGCACTCATGAGCACGACCTTGAGGGGGAGGCCACGTGTCTTGCGGTCCTCCATGAGACGCTTGAGCACGACGAGGAGAAGATCTGTGTCAATGTCGCGTTCGTGGACTTCATCGACCAGAATATGAGTGACTTGATCGAGCTTGGCTGCCACGAGGCCACCCTCTGACAAGGCGGACTGGATACGCCTCAGCAAGACACCGATGGTACAGAAAGTGATGGAGCCGTGTTCCTCGGGGAGATTTGACTCGAAACGGACGCTGTAACCGACAGAGCCACGGCCAACTATCTCGTTTCGCTCTTTTGCGACACGGCCGGCGACGCTGAGAGCGGCGAGACGACGGGGTTGTGTGCAAATGATGTTGCAGTGTGCGCCTTGGCCGCGATCGATGTAGTCGTCGAGGATGAGCTGAGGGACCTGTGTGGTTTTGCCGGAACCGGTGGCAGCCATGCAGATGGTGACGTCATTGTCGGCTATATGGGAGAGAAGCTCGGGAGAACGGGAGAAGATGGGAAGGGCGGTGCGGACGGCCCGCATTCTCTCTGTGGACGGATCAGAGAGATAGGTCTGGCGCCTTTTTCGGAGTTCTGCAGACCTGAGGGAGGCGAGGTGTGGGGGCCAGCGGTAGGGAGGAGATGGACGTGGGCCGAGTGGGAGCGAGCCAGGGACGGGCTGATTTGCAGCGGGCCTGTTTCTGTAAAGCATGCTCATTTTCATGTCGGAACAGAGGTCGACGATGTCGTCTGCGAGGGCATCGCTGATGTGGAAAGCGACCCTTGAGGCGGGGCCGAGGTCCTTGCCCGACTTTGCGGCGGCGAGGTAGCGCTTCCAGAGATCGGGGTCGCAGCTCTCGAGGTAGTGGGTGACGTCGAGATAGCACTGCGTGTGAGCGTTCTTTTTGGTGGAAGCGGAACCCACGCCGATGCGACGGCCGTCCACAAACATGACTGCTTCCCAGACAGGATTGACATGCTTTGCTTGGACGTACTGGTAGTCGATGTCGGGCTTTGGGAAGCCATAGACACGACAGTAATAGTCCATGAAGCTGCGCGCGCGGTCATAGGAGACGACAGAGCCATCGGACAGGGAGCGGTGGGGAGGGGCGGTGGGGGTGGGGACGTCGGACGGTGATGGTTTGTCGAGCTGTAGACGGGTCAGCTGTGGCGGAGCGGGGGAGAAGGAAGAGGACGGACAAGACCGAGGGCGTGGAGCTGGTAGAGTGCGGAGAGTGCGCAGAGACGCTCCGCCGACTTTTTATCGGGGTGGTCGCCTACGGCGTTGACCGGAGGCTGCGTGTCGAGCTGCAGGGAACAACTGTGCGCGGGGGTGAGCGGAGGACGGCGGGCGGGAGGAAGGGCACGGACCGGACGACGGGCCTGTTGGCGGCAGCGTCGAAGAGCTCGGAGAAGTGGTAGCTGACCGGGATGGAGGCGGCGACGGCAAAGTTGGCGACGGGGGACTTTGGGTTGTCGACGAGCGAGGGCTTGAGCGGTGCGCGGGACGGTGCGCGGAGGGCGTCGATGTAGCGGGCGTCGTGCAGCGGGCCGTGCAGCGACGGCGGCCGTGGCTTCTGGGGGCGGGCGGCGACCTTGCGCAGCTTGCCCGGACGGTCGTGCGCGGTGGCAAAGGGGCGCTTCATCGTCGTGCTCGTCGCCGTCGACGACGCCCAACGCCAGCGGTACATTGCAAGTGTCTACTCGTCGGCATTCTCCGCGCGCGCGCGAATCGCCTCGTCGATGCCGTCGAGGTACCGCAGCCGCACCGCCCAGCGCTTCGTCGCCGCCCAGTCCTCGCGCCCGACCGCGTCCGTGATCCCGCCCAGCGCCGCGTCGCGCTTGCCTGGCGTGCACTCAGCCCCCGGCGCACACCGCACACGCTCGACTTGCCTTGGTTGTCCGCCCGCAGCCGCCCCAGCCCCGCCCCGCTGCTCCGCTCGATCGCCTCCCGCGCGTCGAGCACCTCCGCGACCAGCTCCACGTCCTCCACCCCCTCCGTCTCCTCCACCCCCCTCCCGTGCCGTCGTAGCACGTACCCGACCCGCTCCGTCGGCGACACCAGCGTCTTGTATGCCCCGTTCACCGCGTTCGACACCGCCAGCGCCGCCTCCCTGTCGCCCTTTGTACCTCCTTAGCACGCGCCCACACGCTAGCCCATGTACCGTACCTCGCTCTCCGTCGCCCAGCCGTCGGGGTGACACAGTCGTTGTGCCTCAAGAAACCGCCGCTTCAGCTCGCCCGTGTCCACCACGAACGGATTCGGCCCATAAGGCAGCCCGAGCAGCTCGTGGGGCGTGGTCGACTCGTCCACCCGCCCAATGTGTCTGCACCGCGCGCACACGGGCAGCGCCGTGGGCAGCCCCGCCCCGCACGACGGGCACTGCCTGCCCTGTCCGTATCCCCGTCGCTGTGCCAGTCCTGCGCCCCGGCGTGCACCGAGCCTGCCGAGCTGGGCAAGCGTGTTCATCATCATGGCGTCCGCAAAAGTGCCGTTTCCCCTTTTGACTCCTCCCCGCACGCTCGCCATGTCGCTCCCCCAGCACATGCGCGCAGACGATCCCGCCGCAGCCGACGCTGCTCGTCGCCGTCTCCTCCAGCGGTCTCCCTTTCCGCGCTTCCCTTCGCTCCCCTCGCTCAGCCCACCACAGCCCACCGCCCGCCCCCCTCTCGCGCCTGACCTCACCACAGACGACATCCTCGTCGACGACGCCCACCTCCCCCACCCTCCAGACGACGGGGACGTCTACCGCTGGGCCGTCCTGTACGAAAACCAGAGGGGGTCCGTCACCCCCGCTCCTCTCCTCCCCGTGCTGACTGCCCTCTAGAATCACCCTCTTCTCCTCACCCCTCTATTCCCCCCTCTCCCTCCTCCCCTCCGATCCACCCCCGTTCACAATCCCTGACACTCGCAATCCCCGTCGACACCTCCCCAGCCCCTCCCTCAACGACTATCCCCTCCCCGACGGCACTTGGCGCTGGGTTTCCACCGCATGGATGATCGACATGCGCTCAGATCTCGGCGAGGTCCAGCACGACGGCTTCGAATACAACTGGCTCTTCCGTGACAACCACTGGCACGCCAATGTCGGAAAACTGAGTGCCGGCGCATGGGTCAGACGCAGACGGTGGGTCAGGCTGATGATGCGTCCCGCAAACTATTCGTATCCCCACGGCAATCACAATCATACCACCACTCCCTTCCCCTCCGTGTCGTCTCTCGCATCCCCTCCTTCTGGACTCTCCTTGCTCGGGTCGGACCACCATACGCCCTACCTGTGGAACGGAAGCGAACAAGACTGGCAACACGTACGTCGCTTGCTCAGGCAGCTCGGACGCGACGGCCGCAAACTCGAACTCTGGCGGATGTGGCTTGGACCCTGCGCGCAGCCACACGCTTTTAGCGCCAGCGAAAAGGGTAAGCTGTCCGACACATCCTCCTTTTCCTCGCAAAGAGCTCTCGAGAAACGGCTCTCGGACGTCGTGCCAGAGGGGAATCCCCCTCCCCTGGCACATCTTACTACTATTCTTAAAAACCAGGTATGTATTTTTCTCGTCCTCGGGGATCGATCAGACCACGCACGCGGCCCTGGCAGGGAGATGCCATTCTCCGTTCCTTTGTATTTCCGGATTCACGTGCGCGCTTTGTCCATCTCGTCAGTGAGGCCGGTCTGGCACAGGACCTCAAGCAGAGTCTCGGACGCCCCTTCTCGGCGGCCGATGTCGATTTCTGGAGTTATGCCGACGACTTGGACAGGGATTGAGACGGGACGTTCCACACGCTCAAGTCTGCCTCGCTTAAGGCTGTAATCACATGGACTGTACCCTGTATTTACGTGCCTCGTGCGCCAATAGACTGGGCCGTCGATGGCCCTCCTTCCCTCACCTCCGCCCAAGCCAGCTCCGTCGTGGAAAGCGACATGCACTGCACTCATAAAGAACGTTTCTGATGACCCCGGCCATCCCGTGCAGATTGCTCTTCGCACATATTCTCTTGCCCTTTTTCTTTCGCTTGGCCCCGCGTCGCTTCCGTTCATCTCTGCACTCGCCGGTCGTCCAGGAAGGTTGAGGGCGCACGCCACGATCTTTTGGCGCGCACTCTCGCGAGAGCTGCGACTGACTGGGTTCGCCTCGGCGATTACAGTTGCCGTCGCTGGCGGCACAGCCCTGCAGCAGCTCTGTGACCTCCTGGGCCATCAATTCGCTTGGGCACGTCATGTCAACTCCAAGTTACTTCCTTGTTGGAGAGCGTTTCTAGCAAACGCTGCCACGTCGGCGCTCGCGGTCGCTCTCCTCCGATGGAGAACGCGTAGACAGCCCGGAAGGCCGTCTCCCACCTTGGATCTCAGCATGCTATTCCTCGTTCGCGCCCTCGACGCGTCGGTACAGGCTCTCCTCTTTCGATGGGCCCGAGAGACTGCCACACGAGAGGTCCAGCCTCCTTTAAACGACGGTGTGTCCGCACGGCCGTCCGATCTCCGCTTGTTCGACGAGCGGTGCGATGAGCTTGCCAAGGGGTGGCGAGAAAAGGTCGCAGCACGTCTGGACGCACTCGTTTTCTGGGCCTGTTCCGCGAGGTTCGTGACGCTGCGTCCTGCATTCTGGTCGTTTACTCTTCCAAAGGATCATGTGGTGTTTCTTCTACCAGCCTCTGAGGTGTGTCGATATTCGTATTGACCCGTGGTCTGTCTGACTCGATACATGATCCCAGATTACCCCCTTCCTACGTGAAATGGTACGGTTCAGTGCTCCATCTCACTGCATCCGCGTTACACTGCTCCTTGCGACAGGATCCATTCTCTCGCCAACGTCGACAGGAGGTTGCTGGAGGTCCTCCGCGCTCTTCGGGATGGCTCATGGTCATACATTCATGGTTCATCTGCAAAACGCAACATCATTAGCCATTTGGCCGAGGAACTCGGACGTTCCCCATCATGGGGTGATCCCACGCTCTTACCTGCGTACGGGGCTGATTGCGCCAACGAAGCTTGGAGACGGCTAGGAGTCAACGGACGAAGTGGTGTCGGGGGATTACCCTGCGAGCTCGTGCATGGACACGTCGGTGCAATGTTCGGGTTGCAGAACAGTTGCGTTTCCAATGCGGCCATCAGAGCCATGTATGCGTTCGCTGAGGCACTCGTCATCTATGTCCCTGTAAGCCTGCGTTGCGCGTATAGTCGTATGGCCTTTGTAGCTCAACCAGACCCGTTGATGCTTCAGGTCCATTTTCTTCCAGTTCTACTTGCAAAACCCTTGTCGATTTTGCGTCCTCATCACGCTCTACGTGCACTTCAATCAGCCATCCGGAGTGCCACCTTTCTTTCAGCGTTCCTCTCCTCGTTCTGGTCTGCGGTGTGCCTTACGCGCACCCTTGCGTTAGCTCGGCTCTTCCCCCAGGTTTCCCATGATGTGTGGGATGGCCCTCATGGTTGCATCCTTGCTGGTTCGCTTGTGTGCGGGACCAGCATCTGGATCGAGAACGCAAGGAGGAGGGGGGAGATCGCGCTCTACGTTCTACCCAAAGCTTTAAGGGCCTCGGTATCAGAAACATGGCTGCGCAATAGGCACCCCGTGATCCAGTTCGCAGAAAGGTGAGCATACGCGCATCCTTTGATTCTCCACTCACGAAACTCACCACGACGTAGCCTAACGTTTGTCTTATCTTTGGCATCACTCTTGACGTTCTCCGTTCATCAGCCAGAGTCGTTAAGGGGACTGTCAAGATGGGCGTTGGCTTTTGTCATGAAAGGACCGAACACCGGCCTTTGGAAAGCGCGCAGAAAAAACATCACTACATGCCCTCCAGCACCCGCAGACCCACCCAGCTCTCCGCCTGCTAGCCCCGGTGACCACGAAGATTGACTAATGATTCTCGATTAACCACTCCAGAGATGTATCGCACAGTCATAAAATGAACAGCTTGCGATCAAGGTATCGTCCTGGTGATGATGCCCAAAAGACCAGTCGACCCCATAAGCGAGAGACTCGTGTCGGTCAAAACGTCTCGTTATCTCGTGACCAACGGCATCCCCGAGTAGACCTTCCGGTCCATTAACCAAGGGGTGAAAGCGGACGACTTTGAAACCGTCGTGCATGCACGCGACGAGAAGATCGTGTTTGCGACGGGCAGATGGATGCCATTTTACCCGCCAGGCTCCACCCCCGACGTCCACGTTTGCTAATGGTTGCAAGGGCTTACGCGTGTCAAAAAGCTGAACTTTGTCGTCATAGCTACTGCCGCATCAATTTGGCCCAAGCTCTGTCGAGTGTCAAACCTACCTCCCAACTGCGATTAAATGTTCTGTGTGCGGGTGGCTTTGGATTGAGGTCACTCCCGCGCCGAATCTGATCGATCGGTTTGCACAACATCCCGGGCAAGCTGTCTCACATACCGTTTGTTGACAAAGAAAGGGCGATCAAAGCCTTGTCGCTCATCCCAGCCTTTCATTTGAAGATCGTCTCCCCCTAATTCGGAGCATGTTATTGCGTATGTGTGCACGCAGAGTCAAGCCGTCACCTGAGTATATGACGGTGTTGTCCCAGTAATTCCACGCTGCAACCCATGGTTCGTAATCGTGGGCGTACCACTTGTCGGCGACAATAAGCTCTCCCTGAGAACATGGCCGAAGGAGCGACAGTGACCCGTCTGACAGTGACACAACCAGGTTACCAAGGCCGCTGTCGTCCGTCGGTGACGGACGATTCCGGCAAGAACGGTTTGCCGCACCTTGTTGGACATCGGCGATTTGACCAGTCGATAGAGAGGCATAAGACATCATTTGGTGCACAAGCTAATCGCTGGAGAGGAGCCAGCCTATTCTAAATCGAGAAAGTTGTCAATAGCGTCCTGACAGGATAAGATAGGTGGGGCAGCAGACACCTCATGAGCCAGCCATTCATGCAGAGAAACATGCCCTTCGGAATCAGCGATGCCCAAGACCGGAGCACTCGTGGGCGACCTATGGCACCTGACCTGGCGTGAGCGACGCGGACCGTCTTGTGAAAACGCGTCACCATTTGAGATCAAGGACCGCTGGCAGATCGATCTCCTGGAGCAGCGAGCTGACGAGACCATGAGGCGATCGTGCAGGGGGGTGCCAGAAGGTGGACGCACGGGCTGTCCCCGTCGGCGACTGGTGGCAGTCGCAAGACGAGACATTTGCCTCGTCGGTGCTGAGTGGTCCTTGACGGTGTCTCGCCGACCTCCAAGTGGTACGTTCCACAGGCCAAGATGTCCTGCGCGCCGACGTGGGGGCAGAACTCGACCGCGTCTGCGGGCCAGGAGGTCCTGAACATCGCCGTGTGCGCGTGACCGTGACCTGGTCGCCATGAATTTCGACAGTCTCACGGACAAGACCAGGCAGGCCATATCTGCCGCCATCCAGCTCGCAAAGGACTACGCCAACGTGCAAGGTTTGCCCTTCTCCCTCGCAGCCATGACCGCCGTGCGACGCTGAGCGTGTTCTCAGTCCATCCAGCCCACCTGGCATTCGTGCTCCTCAACGAAAGCCATGTTTCCGGCTCCACTCTGCCAGGATCAAGAGCTTCCTCTCGACCCCTCTTTGCCTCCGTGATCCAGAGAGCAGGCGGTGACCCAGTCAGTTGCTTCAACGCCGTTCAATTCTCGTGCACCCGTTCACCCGCACTAGACCCCTGTCAGCCGTGGTCTGCAGAAACTCATCGTCCGCGTCCCATCTCAGTCACCAGCCCCAGATGAAGTCACATTCAGCTCGACCACGATCAAGGTCCTGCACGAGGCACAAGAACAGCAGAAAAACATGCACGATTCATATCTTGCCCAAGACCACCTTCTCCTTGCCCTCATCAAGGATCCTTCCATCGCATCCGTCGTCAAGGAGGCTGGGCTTGCTGAGCAGGCCCTCAGGACCGTTATTCAGCAACTCCGGGGTGACAGACACATCGAAAGCAGGAGCGCCGAGGAAGGCTTCGACGCTCTCCAAAAGTACGCAATCGATCTGACTGCTCTGGCCCAGGAAGGCAAGATTGATCCTGTCATCGGGAGGGATGATGAGATAAGGAGAGTCATCCGAATTTTGTGCAGAAGGTGTCGTCTCTGTCGCGTCGTCGCGACACCCCCCTGATCGTGCTTGCAGAACGAAAAACAACCCTGTTCTTATCGGCGAACCTGGTGTGGGTAAGACCTCCATTGCTGAGGGTCTCGCCCAGCGCATCGTCAATCGGGATGTGCCTGCATCCCTTATCGGACGACTCTTCTCTCTAGATATGGGCGCTCTCATGGCTGGCGCCACGCTCAAGGGAGAGTACGAAGAACGGATCAAGAGTGTTCTACACGAAGTCGAGAAGGCGTCGGATGACGGAACGCCCGTCACCCTATTTATCGACGAGTTGCATCTCATCATGGCCGGGAGAGGTGCGGGAGGCGGCGGAATGGATGCCGCCAACCTCTTCAAACCCTTGCTTGCAAGGGGAAAGCTCCATTGCATCGGTGCCACCACGCTCTCAGAATACAGAAAGTATATTGAAACAGACGCAGCACTTGAGCGAAGGTTTGCACAAGTGCTTGTCAACGAGCCCTCGGTCCCAGAGACCATCAGCATCTTGCGAGGAATACGAGAGAAATATGAAATGCACCATGGCGTCAGGATTCTCGATGGCGCTTTGATATCTGCAGCCACCCTCGCTCACCGTTACTTGACTTCGCGAAGATTACCTGATGCGGCGATAGATCTCGTTGACGAGGCTTGCGCTAGGTGAGCACTGCGAGCAGTTTGGCTGCGGCCTTTTAAGTGCTTCTCCTCGTTTGCCAGCGTACGAGTGTCTCGAGAGACGGCTCCAGAAGCTATTGACAAGCTACAGCATCGTAGACTACAGCTCGAGGTAGAAGTCCACGCGCTAGAGAGAGAGAAGGACCCAGCGAGCCAGGATCGGCTTGATGCTGCCCGCAAGGCAATGGCCGAGATTGACGATGAACTTCAGCCACGCAAGGCTGCCTATGAGGCCGAGAAGCAGCGGGGCGACGAAGTTAACAACGTCCGGAAGAGGATCGATGAGCTCAAGGCGAAAGCTGACGACGCCGAAAGAAGGTAGGCACTTCCATCAAGTATTTGATTGGTCAGCGTCACTTGACGCGGATATGTCAGACATGACCTCGCAACTGCTTCAGATCTTCGTTACTATGCCCTTCCTGAGTTGCAGAGCCGTCTCGAGCAGCTTCAGGCCCAGAAACGGCAGGAAGAAGCCAACGGCTCCATCGGCACTGACACTGTTACCTCGGAACATATAGCTGAGATCGTGGGTCGATGGACGTCCATCCCCGTGACGAAACTCATGGCGACAGAGAAAGAAAAGTTGCTTCACATGGAGAAGATCCTTTCTGATTCGGTGGTTGGCCAGCCTGAGGCTGTGGAAGCTGTAGCAAATGCAATTAGGTTGTCTCGCAGCGGGCTTACGAATGCCGAACGACCCATTGCAAGCTTTCTCATGACTGGGCCTTCAGGAACTGGGAAAACGTTGCTAAGTAAAACGGCGAGCCCATATCTACGTGGGCCACCTGTAGGAAACTGACGCATGGTTCGAACAGCTTGCA
The DNA here is from genome assembly GCA_038094175.1 of Boletellus aff. lepidospora. Taxonomy (NCBI): domain Eukaryota; kingdom Fungi; phylum Basidiomycota; class Agaricomycetes; order Boletales; family Boletaceae; genus Boletellus; species Boletellus aff. lepidospora. Next base: position 36,514 of record JBBPTT010000110.1, read on the forward strand.
TCATTGCTCTTTGACTCTCCAGATGCGATGATTCGAATTGATGGATCTGAATATTCCGAGAAGCATGCGATTGCGCGTCTCATCGGCGCGCCTCCTGGATATGTTGGCCATGAGTCGGGTGGTCAACTCACCGAATACGTTCGGCGAAAGCCTTATAGCATAATCCTCGTCGACGAGATCGAAAAGGCAGCACACGAATTTGTGACCCTTTTCCTACAAGTCCTCGATGACGGTCGTCTCACAGACGGCCAGGGACGCGTTGTTGACTTCCGCAATACTGTTATCATCATGACTTCGAACCTCGGCGCTGCATTCCTCGGCGACATGGGCGAAGGTCCGATCAATGAGAACACGAGACAATTAGTCGTGAATGCAATTCAGACACATTTTCCCCCTGAATTTATCAACCGTATCGACGAAATTATTATATATGTAAGTTTGGAGCCGTACTCCCACCGTACCACCACTGAGTGCCACCTGGATTCGGTAGCGTGTGCTGTCGAGGGATGATATTTTCAAAATCGTGGGTTTGCGGTTGAAAGAGATTCAGAACAGGCTTGCCGACAGGCGCATCGTCTTGGACGTCGACACCGAGTCAATGCAATACCTTGTGTCTGTTGGCTATTCTCCCACTTATGGCGCTCGTCCCCTGAGCCGCGCAATCCAGAGCGAGGTGCTGAACCCGCTGTCTGTCATGTTGCTGTCTGATCGCATTCGCGACGGCGAGACCGCCAGGGTTAGGTTTGACGGACCATTGAACAAAATCATTGTCGTCCCAAACCACGACGAAGACGCCAGGACGGGGCGGGTCGAGTTGGATGGTTCGGACGACATCGAGATTGAGGAAATGGACTGAGCACGTGACCGTAGCATGCGTGTAATTATGTAATACTAGCCCGAGTTCTCATTAGCCATCGACCGCGACCACGACCGTCTGCGAGCATGCTCAGCCGTCGGATCGTCGCAAGGTTTCCTCAGCTAAACACGCTCGTGAGGGCGTCTTCTAGTGCTGCTGCAGGCACGACCCCCAACGCGCCTGCACCCCTCCCCGAATCGACCGTCGCATCGCAGTCACCGAATTACCCGACGACTTGGTCGACGAGTCAGCAGCCTCGGCCTGCGTCTCGTTCTAGCCCTCGCTTCGAACAGACGTTCATGGAGCTGCAACCCAACCCCCTCAGCGCCATGGAGCTGATTGCCAACGAACCGATCAGGGTCGTTCACGGCCGCAAGGCTGTCTGTGACGGTGGTACGTCGTGCAAGCCCCGCGCGCTCTCACCAGACCGTTGACCGAAAGAAAAAAAAAAAAACTACTTAGGAGGCGGGCCTCTTGGTCACCCCAAGATCTTCATCAACCTAGTTCGTATCCGTCTCCCTCTTTTTTTCTGTGATGGCATCGTTTTACTAACATGACTTCAAGGATCGACCTGGTCCTCGACCCTGTGGGTATGTGTTTCTGGTCCGTTCATCGTTTTCATGCTGACTTCGAACTTGACTTTCTAGATACTGGTGTGTTACTACGTCCTCGTCTTTCATGTGATTAGGGTCTAACAATGAGCCTGAAAGCGGCCTCCGGTTTGAACAGGCCGCGCATGGACATGGACATTGACAATACTGAGCACCGTGGCGTTTGTAGACAGATATGTCAGGAAATACACTCGTATTGTCACGAACATGGAGTCAGCGTTGTTGACGGTGTGTTTTGTGTTCATTGCAGATGGGTAGGGGTACAACTCAGCGCTCTACAACGGACTAAGTATGCTACTAGAATGTGTGTGAGTATAGTAAGTACGAGCGAACCGAAGCCAGAAAGGCAACACTACTCAGCAGAGTCTCAAAGTGCTCACGGTTCGGTAGGAGGTCAGAAGTAAATTTGAGGATCAAGTTAGAGTGCAGGACGACGACGAAATCCAGGGAGAGAGTGCAAGAGAGGTACGGAGATGGTAGCAACGAACGCGAGTATATAGAATAAAAATGAACGTTAATGTCAACGTTGCAAGCGGTAAAAACCTAAACGGACGTGGGGTCTTCCTCTGGTGAATGGAAAGACATAGGGGACAGTGGAGGATACTCCCCTTCTGCCACGGCTTCCAGATGTGAAAAGGGCGGGAGAGGATGTGAGGGGGATGAGTGATGCTCAGTCGGAGACATTGGCAATGGTGTCTGAGAATCACCTTGAGCGCAGAGCCATCTAACGGGCGGTGTGCTCACCTACCACTTTAAATATCGGATTTATGGCGGTATGCGGCTCAATCAAATCCGTTGGCGGGTGACCATACAGTTGACCATTGCACTCGTACGACTTGTGGGAGGAAGACGGATATTGGATGAGAGAGGAAACCGCATAAGGACTGGTAGACTCGTGGGAATTGTGGGAGTGCGCCCATGAATTGGGCGAGGGGGAGAGCGACAAGAGGTTGATCGGCGGTGGCGAAGAGGTCCCCGAAACTGAAGATGTGGTATCAACAGAAGCACGGATATTGAACTCGTTGAACTGATGGTCTAGGGATATCGAATTTGATGATCGTGCGGAGGTAGGGAAGTCATCGTAGGACGTTCTGCCTGTCCTCAGCGAGGATGCAGACGTCATTCGATTGATGCCGTAGACAGTCGGCCGTCGAACGCGCGCGGGTCCGGGATCACTATCCACTGTTGCAGACGACATGGCTGACATCCTCCCCGTACTGTGGACATCCGACGATGACATGGAATGGTCGTCATCGAAGTCTCTACGACGAACCTTGCTCAAGCGTTCGTCTTTGGGTGACCAACCGTTCAAAGACAGGCTCGCATCGGGGGGCTTGAGATAGCGCGCAGAGGCGGCACTCAACGTGGGCGAGGATACCTTGCCATTGCCCTGGCTTTGGCGTATCGGGCCGGATGATGAATGTTTTCCCTTATCCAGATCATCGAAATTTGGGCGTTGGTTGACGCTCAACAGACTGCCTGCATGCGCCCACTTCCACTCCAATTCGTTCCTTGCGGTGGTCTGTTTGAGCATCTGATTACGCTTCTGCATGACAGCACGGGCTTGTTCTCTGTGTGACCGTTCCGCGAGTGCACGACGCTGCTTCTCCGCTTCGAGTTGCAATCGCTCGGCCTCCCTTTTGATGGCTTTCGGATCCTTGCGAATGCTGGCCGGCGAAGCGTCCACGGCGGAAAGGCTATCAGAGTTTGTAGACTGTGTACGCTTGAGTGAAGGAGTTGAACTCGATCCGGGAACTTCATCCACGGGAGGCAGGGCTTGTTGATGCAGCTTCTCGCCATGACCAAACACGCCAAGGCCCCATCTTGAGTTCTTCTTGCCAAACCCAAGGGATCCAAATCTGCCAAGCTTGCTGATGGGTGTGTGGGTAGTATCCTGTGCAGGAATATGTCCAGTCATCTGGAGCGGGATCGTGGATGCCTGAGCGTCCATCGCATGATTGTCCTCTGGAGGCTCGACCAATAGAGGAGAGACATCCATTTGGTCTGAATCCAACCGAACATGGTTTGAGGGCCAGGGAGAAGGTCCGTGTGTCCGGACTTCCTCGATAATCTCTGACGAAAGCGGAGGGTGGGTGTATATGCGATGGTCGTTGGCGTATTCTATAGTTCTGTGGGAAGAAGGTGTATGTGAAGTCGAAGTGACGATGGAAGGTACAAAGGCAGTGCGGTGGGAGGAAGCGACGTCTGGAATGTGAGGTAAATGGAGATTCGAGGCAGGATAATAAGAGGATCTGGGAAGGGAATTGTGGGAGTGCGAGGGAGGCACACTGCGAGGGGATGCCGAAGGTGTGATAAACGGTGCACCATTCGTATGCGGTCTTGATGGGGTTGCGGGCAAGGTTTGGGCATGCAGAGCAGGAGGCATTGGAGGCATGTTCTGGGGTAATGCTTCGATGAGGTATGGATGCTCCAGGCACTGACGGCTAGTCAGTCGCGCATCTGGGTCGTATTTGAGTAGGTCGGATATGCACTCGATGAGCTTCCGAGGAATGCTGCGGTCGAAACAAGAGAAGATGTCTTTTGGTTGACACTGAAGACAAATAATGAGCACACGGCGGGGGCAAGGAAGAAAGACAAGGTACGGGATCACCTTTGGAAAGACGAACCCGAACTGCTTCGCCATCTTGAGGCCCTTGTTCCACTTGCCACCCCCAAAAGAACGACCTCTAGCGTCGGAGCCGTAATCTGCTGGATCACCAAGGACCTCGCAAATTCTGTGAATTTGGTCGACTTGGTCCGATCCGGGAAAGAGCGGACGAAGGTTGACTAGCTCAACCATGATTGTGCCAAGAGCCCACATGTCGACGGGGTTAGAATAATCCTTGCTGAGGAGCAGGACCTCTGGCGCTCGATACCACCTAGTGGAAACGTATTCGGTATAAGGGGGAGAACTCGCGGTCTCGCGCGCGAGACCGAAATCGGCGAGTTTGATGATCGCCACGACGTCCTTTTCCGTGGGAGCGGTCGGGGGAGCGACTGGGGACAGGGTGCGGTACTCGAAAAGACCTGTTGTGGTGACGAGGACGTTTTCAGGCTTCATGTCCCTATGGAAATAACCCGAAGCATGTATGTGGTGGAGGCCGGAGACGACTTGTCTAAAGATGGAGGCCACGAGGCCGCCTGCGAGAGGACGGCCTTTTCGGGTCTTGATAAGGTGAAACAGATTGCCTTCCATGCTCTCGAAAACGAAGTAGAGCTCCTTTGTGTCAGGGAGGAGAAAGAAGTCGTAGAGGGGTATGATACAGGGGTGGAACGGGATGGCGCGGAGAGACTGGCGGGGGAGATGAGGGGGGAGGGAGAGGAGGGGAGAGGAAAACGGACCTCGAGCTCCTTGAGTCGCTTGCACTCGTCCCAGCCACCCTCCCACTTCTTTCTCATGCGCTTGACGGCGACGAGACGCTTTCCGGCCCACTCTGGACGTGCGCCGCCGCCGCACTGCATGGGGGAGAGGGGAGTATTGGGGGGGAGGGTGCCATGCCAATCGCAGAGGAGGACTGTGCCAAAGGAGCCGTCGCCGAGGGTTTTGATTGGGGTGTAGGAGCGATGCGAGCCTGGGGAAGGTGAGGGGGGGGAGGCGGGGAGGCGAGGAAGAGACATACTTGAGGCAGCATCGCCCACCTGGAGTTTGCCGTTCTGGATTGCGACGGCGGGGATGCCGAGGACGTGGACGGTGTCCTTTGGGGCGGCCTTTGGAGCAGTGCCCTGTACGCCATGGGAGGAGGGGGAGGAGGAGGCGAACATGACACGAGGAGCATGGCACTAGGAAAACATCGTCGACCGGACGCGGGTCCAAAGACGTGATGCGACAACTTGGTAGATGACTAAGCTAATACGGCACTTCGTGGAACAGCTTCGACACGCTCTCGCCGTAGTGGCTCCGTCTGATGACCTCGCCCAGCACCGGCCCAATGTCAATCACCTCGATCTTGCTGCACCGCGCCTGGTTCGCCCGCTGCGGCAGCGTGTTCGTCACGATCAGCTTCTCCAGCGCACTCTGCTCCACGTTCTCCAGCGCGTTCCCGCTCAGTATCCCGTGCGTCACGATCGCGTACACCTTGCTCGCACCCCCCTCCGCCAGGTGCTGCGCCGCCAAGCACAACGTCCCGCATGTGTCCGCCATGTCGTCCACGAGGATCGCAACCTTGTCCCGCACGTGCCCCACCAGCACCATCCGCGACACCGAGTTCGCCTTCTTCCGCTCCTTGTGGAACAGCGCAAAGTCCACCCCGAGTCGGTCTGCGATAGACGTCGCCCTGTCCCACCCGTGTCAGCCCACGTCGCCCTGACATCGCCGCTCCTCACCTCTTCGCCCCCCCGGCATCTGGCGACACAATCACAATCTGGCTCGGATCAAAGTGCGTCCGGATGTACAGAATCGACGACGGCTCCGCATAAAGCTATCTCGCCAGCCGGTCAGCGCAGCACACGCCATCGTCCAACTCACACACTCACGCTGTTCGTCCGTGCGACCGGGCGCGCCGTGATCAGCGTCCGATGAACGCGGCATGCTCCAACGCACTCACTTGTCTACCGGTACGTCAAAGAACCCCTGTATCTGTGACGCGTGCAGGTCCATGGTCTGGCGCCGACATCGTCACTCCCTGTCGACGTAGCGGATCCACAGGAATCGCGCTCACAATGACATGGTCACAACCCGACTTTTGTAACATGTTGGCAACAAGCTTGGCTGAGATCGGCGCCCGACTCTTGTCCTTCTTGTCCTGCCTCGAGTAAGGAAACAAGGGCAGCACCGCCGTGATCCGCCTTGCGCTCGCTATCTTGCAGGCGTGTATCATGATGCAGAGCTCCATTAGCGCCGTATTCACCGCCCCGCATCCCGTGTTGATAATGTACACGTCGTTCTCTCGCACGCTTTCGGCGATCCGCACATTGCTCTCGCCGATTCCGCTCTTGGTCACTTCCGCCTTCGAAAGCGACAGGCCAAGGCTAGGATTCGTTCAGCATAGGTAGACCGGCTGTGCTAGAGTCCATACCGCCGAGCGATGATCTCCGCCAGCTCTGGATGGCTGGTGCCTGTTCGGCCATGCTCCATTACTACCTCTGCGTCCGTAGACGTAACAAACGTACCCGTGAAAATCTTGACCCCGCTACCGTTCAGCATCGTTGCCTAGTAAGCAGCACAATGGGAGGATTCTAAAAGACTTGCTGCCAGGCTCATGGAAAAGAGACAATCACGGGACCACGTGCCACAGTGGCTATGCAGTCCGGGCTAACAAGTCGATGGTGACTTTACAACGGGGATACAAAACTACACCGCGGGTATTGCGACGACTCTGGCGGAACATGACACTGATACTAGTACTGTAGATTCGGATGTCGAATAGAAAGGGACAAACGAGAGCCGAGAGAACCAAAATAAAGTTATGACACCGAAACGATCATGAGACTCGCAAAGTTCGAGTACTCATCAACCAATTGAGAAACAAACCACAGCATATTTTACGGCCCTCGAAAGAATATGAAAAAAAATCACGACGACGGCTGTGCGAAAAAGTAGAGGACTCAAACGGTAGAATCGCTACATGCTGTGGCCAAGAGTGATGCAAATATATGCATCGATGTCAGCATCGCAGCGTTCTAGGTGGCGCGAACTGAGGGGGGTCCTGTAAGTGAGACGGACGCACGTGTCCCGTTGACACGATCCCCGTTGAGTATGGAAAGCAACTGGGCACTACTTGGTGGGAGAGGTGATCGAGACCGCGGGGGAAAAGCAGCATGTGTTGCAGGTGTTCCATATGGATCACGAGGTGCATGAAATGAATGTGAAGGTCTGCTGGCAACAGCATTGTCCGATGCGGTGGCATACGGATAAATAGAGTGGGTGGTGCTTGATTGAGCTGATGGATGCAACAGAGTAGTTGGGTAGCTTGGAGCAAAAGTCTGAGGAAAAGAGGTAGATTGAGGCCTTCCGAGAAAGTTTGCTGGAGGCGAGCCATGAGGTGAACCACCGCCCGAGAGGGATGACGTTTGGGTCTGGTTACGACCGCCCGAATAGGCAGAGTGAAGTCTAGCTTGAACCGGGTCGCCTGGCAAGGGGTGATCATGCGGGGCATGGGACAGAGGCAAATTTGTACCTCGAATGGAGTGCAACGAAGACATCGGTGCGCTTGACTCGTATGAAGTTCTAGCATTAACTGGGGTAGCGTAGGATGTTGGTAGGGGTGTAGAGGTAGAGACGCTAGAGTAGCCTGGACGGCAATCCGGACTGTGGATGGGTGGTAATTCCCGGCTAATGAGAGTAGGTGTCAGCTTGGACGATTCATCTGCCACAGATTCGAGCAACGCCAGTTGTTTCAGCCTTTTTCCCGAGGCAGGTGCTTCAGCTGGTCGGGAAAGATACGGGGAAATGTCCGCGATGCTGGAGCTGCGACGAGACGACATCAACGGCTTTCGCGCTGTGGTTACAGCAGAGGATGACGCAGAAATGGAATCGACCATGGCGACAGGTGATGCGTTACTGGGGCCGTCTGCTCGCAATGCCACCTCAGGATCGTTGGCAGGCATGGCGCCTGAATAATTCCCGCACTTGCGAGAGTCCTCAGCCGAAATATGATTGGGAGCAGGAAGACGCGAAGAATTAATCAACGCTTCTTTGAAGGCGGGGACACGAGAAGACCAGTCCGGGGTTTGTGATCGGTTTGATGGCGAGATAGTATTTGATAAGGGAGGAGCCCTGTTCGAAGTGTTTGATGGCTTCGGATCGACGTTCTTGGAAGCTGAGATGGAGAGTGAATTTAACAGCCGGGCGAAGTGTGGATCCAACGGCTCGACAAGGGCGCCCTTTTCGTCACCAGACTCATGTCTCCTCACTACGTGGTCGTTAGTGACCGGAATCGCCTCACTGTATTGCGGCGAAGGTGTTTGCGGTCCACCAGTGTCAGCGGAAGACGAGCTTGACTCCTGGGCACCTCTTTGGCTCGAGGTGTAGGAAACAGATTTGCGGTTCCTTGGTTCAAAGGCCTTGGGTTTCCTCGCTGTAATGAATGCTTTCAGAGCTCTAATGTGCGTGATCAAGAGCGTTCAAGATAATAATCGTCCGACACATACGCGATGAACGGCGAGATCAGATAGAACTTGCCGGGAGCAGCCCTATTGCGCTTCCACGTGGGTAGATCAGTAAGTTTAAACCATTCAATTCGCTAGCAATTCGATGAGACGCTGCGCTTCTAATCAAACCACTTGCACATACGCTGATCTCCTTTCGAGTGCGAGTTTTGAATGAAAAGTCCTCTGGGATTCCAGGAACAATGAACAAAGAAATAAGCTGCTCCTTTATGGTCATCTCGATCACGTCCGCGGGGTTGATCTGTCCCGCCAAGTTGTAACCCGTCTCTTCCAACACCTGTGAAAAAACTAAGGGTAACATGCCATCGTTCCGAACAGCGACATACCTCGCGACTGGCACATTCGTGAGGGGGTTCGTGCTCGTTTATCTTGCCCTTTGGAAAGCCCCAGCCTGATGAAGACTTCCACCCTTTGACGAGGATGCACTGAAACACAACGGATGCTGAGACACGGAAAACATGGCGCAGATATGACGAACCTTCTCCCAAGTCTCGTTCAACATTATTGCGCCGCAAACGGGGACTCTAGTTTTATATTGCATGAATGTATTGAACGCCTGTTCATGATCATGACTCCACTGGTGCAACAGAGGGCAGGCATGGAACAACATCTCGGAGAACTTTTTGAGTGGTAGAGAAGGGAACTTGGGGTTTTGTTCCCGAACGAAGTCCTCATAAAACCAGTGACTGTTGATTCGCATGAGCCAACGAGTTGTCTTTTCGACGACCGCCGATGGCTTACGCTTGCTCCACCTGAAAGCATATCCGCTCTAGCGATGAAAGCTCCTCGTCGGGAAGATTCAAGAGGAACCGGCTACGGGGAGTTAAGACGGACAACACAGAAACAACAAAAAAATAGAATAAACCTTGACAGATCCTCGAGGACTTCGTCGTGCGCAGCGTGTTTGTAAGTAAAACGTTCCTGGGCATCTGCAGTCGGAGCAGGCTGGATTTCCGGGGAGGAGGAAGAGGAAGAAGTCATGTCTGACAGAAGTAGGGGCCAAAAGAGGGAGAGAGAGAGTCGGGATGAGCCAGAATCTGCGACGATCGTTTTATAGACAACAAGAGCTTGAGACGATGGAACCTATGATAGAATTGTTTCGCCGTATGCCCGAGGCTCGTCTTCCACCAAACGCAGCCAAACAGTCCGGGTCACGTGCACATGCTTCATTCCAACGCGCTAGGGTACGATAGATACACATACATGATTACCACTGGCGCTCAGGATGCGCGCGTTTGCTGGAAGCCCATTCGTCGCTCGTACTCATGAATCTCCTCGGTAGTCAGCCTGTCAGACCCCGTCCAATTTGCAGAACTGGTCCGTGCTCTGAAGCGACTTTGCCTGGTCCGGAACATTTCTTCCATTCGCAGTGGTCGGATCCCTCCAAAAATGTCATCAGGGTTCACAGTACTCTGCATCTGGAGTGCTTGGCGGAGTTCCGGAGACTGGGCCCACTCTGGTGGATCGAACGTCCGCGCCCGATCCTCATCTTCTGAGTCAGAGTACTCGCTATTAATTTCTGGGAGTTCGATTGACTCGCTTGGAACTTCGGGAATCGGCGCTGTGGCAGCTTGCATCTGCGCTTTAGCCCGAGCAGCCATCTGAGACTGGATCACGGTAGAAGGGAGTTTATCACCCGTATCGTCCTCCTGGGGCTTCGGCTTCCCCTTGCCCTTCAAAGGAGGTACTACCTTGAAAGGCTTTGCCTCTGGCATAGTCGACTTAGCTGACGGTGGATTCTGGGTGGCGTTGTATGCGGTAGACGATACGAGGGCTACAGTAGAGGCCTTCATACCCTTCGAAGCTGCCAGCTTTGCTGCGGGGGTAACAGCCATCTTCGTAGGGGGGGCGAGATCCTTCTTGTCCTTAGACGGGGCCCTCTTGCTCTCTTGTTTCCTCTCTGTTTCTGGGGCGAGCTTTCGTTTCTTAGAGGCGTCGTCGTCAGCCTTCTTAATGGAAACAGGAGGTTTCAGCGGTCGCCGGTCTGTATTTTCCTCTCTTTCACGCTTTCGCCTCTCAAACTCCTCTTTGCTTTTCTTTTGTTCCTCCAGAATCCGCGTTCTTTCCTCCTCTGCTTTCTTGGCGACGGCTACTTGACGCCTAGCCTCCATGTCCTTCAAGCGTCGCATCTTCTTGTCCGCATCCTCTTGTTGCTGTAAACATAACACGGATGAGCGAGCGATGAATTTACCAGGTACTTAAACCGACCTTCTTGGCCGCAGCGGCAGCCAATTGCAAGCTTTTCAGCTCCGGCTTAGCCTTCTTGCCTCCTAGCATGTTGTTGACAAGTTTGGTAGCTTGTCTGAAGAAGCCAGCCTGGGACTGAGATGAGGAGGTAGTGGATGCCATTGAGGCTTGACTCGTAGCCCTAGTACTTGGCTATAAGTGGGATCAGTGATCAGCTAATAGAAATGATCGTAGAACATTCAAACCACGTACCTCTAGGTCCATACTACCGGGACTGCCTATGCCTGCCTCAACGACCTCCTCAAGGTCCACCGTATCCAGGGTAGAGCAGTCCGGGTCCAAGGTCTCCGCAGCTTCTTTCTCTTGTTCCAACTCTTCAATTTTGTTACCAACTTTATTTGTATCACCGGGGGGTATGGTGTCGCCATGTGTCTCTGTCGTGAGTCTTCTAGTTGGACCTTGACTTTCGGTCGGAAGCGAACTCCATGTATCCTCCTTGTCCACGTTGCTAAAATCAAATGGTCTCCATCCTGGCTCGGCAGCGGCAAGCTTCTCCTCAAGCGGCCAGCTGTCGTCGTCGTCGTCGTCGTCATCCAGCATGGCGCCAGGCGGGGGTTGTGGGTCGCATACTTGTGAGTCACTGGTGTATATGGTGTCTTTCGTGGAAGGAACCCACGTAGGGGCTTCATCATGCTTGTCGAAGACGGGATTAGAGAAAATACCGGATTGCGAGGACTGAGCAGGGAATTTTGGTGTCCCCTGAGCAAGCGGAAGAAACGCATCTCCAGGAGCCATGAGTCGAGGGGGGATACCCAGGGACACAACAGCTGGTAGGCCGGAAGAGAAGTTGGGCGGGTGCTCGGATGCGATAGAAGGTTGCTTCGAAATTGGCGGCACGAATACTGGTGGCTTGTTGAACACTGGACCCGCGGGTTTGACAAATCTTGAATTGCTCTTTGACGGGGGCGAGTCAGGTGGAGTAGTGGATATACTATCGTCACCACTATCCACTTCTTCGCCGGCCCCGGCTGAGCTTTCCGGTTCACCGTGCTGCACGGTGTCTGGAACCAGATCTGAGAGGCTGAGTCGACGTTCGGTTCCTCCGACTCCAGGAGCAGGAGTAAAAGGGATTTGATCATCAAGCTGCGATTGGATCTCGGGGGATTCTTGGTCGAGCCCGCCGCCGCTGCGAAGTGCCTCGATGTCGATGATCTCGCTATTAACCTTGTTCCGCTCGGCTACCCTCGCCTCAGCAGCTGCTCGTGCTTCAGCGAGTGCAGCCACTGCCGCACCGCCAAGCGATTTGCCCGCGCTCTTACCGGCGCGCGCTCCGAGATCCTCAACTGTACGCTTGAATAAATCAATAAAGCCTTGCTCTGCAGAATTCGGATGAGTGATTTGTTTGTCAACATCCATTGTGTGGGATTCTGAATGATCCACCGGCGTGAGTGCAGCGATGGAAGATAGAGCGACTGTATCGCCTTGTTCAGAAGGAAAATCGGGCTGAATAGTCTTCTCGGTTTCGTGAAAGACCACAGGCACAATACTAGCCTCGGTAGATTTGGGAATCTTCGGCTGGCGTTGGTCCTTGTCCATGTCCGGTTCGGATGGGAGTCCACCGAGCATCTCCCCGCTTTTTCTCTTCACCGCAGTTGGTGCCCGGGAAAAACCTGCGGAGACAGCAATCATAGAAGTGCCAAGAAGCGAGTTTGTCCCTTCCATTGCCTTCGCCTCGCGTGCCTTCATCAGCCAAGACGTCCTCTTCCCAAACGGCACTGGAACAGGTACAATGGTCGGAGGTATGGAACCGGTCAGTGCATCTTGCGTAATACGGACGGATTTACGCAAAGGTGACGGTGCAGGGAGCATAGGAAAACCGGGAGCGCCATTTTTGTGAGGCAGCGACTTCGGCGACAGATCGTTTAATGGGACAGAGATCGTATGTGGGATTGAAACTGGGTTCGATACAGGAACGACTGGTAGGGGCGCTGTGAAGGCATTCCTCTCATGGAAGTCCGAAGAATTGGCCACACCCCCAGAAGGTAATCGCTCTGTGCGATTGGTTGTGGAAACTTCTGACGGTTGCACTTCTCGAGGAAACTTAAGTGGGATATCATGATCGTTGCCACCAGTCGAAGGGGCTAGATGTCGCGCGTCCGGTAAAGGTTCCTCCTGGGGCGTGTGGTCAGTTTGGATGATCTTGGAGACCCCTTCTGTGGCAGAGTGTTCCCGCATTCCATAGTGAACTTGAGGCGCGGCCTGAGAAGAGCCATCTTGGTTGGAAGCAAGAGTAGATAAAGGACGGATGGTTGCGTGGCTCCGCTCGGGCGACTCGTCTCCTTCTGCAATAACAGATAACGCAATGCCATGCTCAGAAGCCAGAAAGGGCGTTGAAGATTCGCTTGGTGGGTCTCTGGGATAGTGTTGAAGAGGTACTGCGTCGGCTTGTGACTCATGCTCGATGGAGACAGTGATCTCAGGAATGGAGGTCACCTGGACAGACTCGGATCGTCCATTGGTCTTCTCTGCTGAACCGCTGGGCATGGAAGATGAGCCAGCTGGGAATTTTTGTGAACCTAGCGCGTCCTGGAGAGATCTTTCCTTGGCACTGAGTAGAGCTTTGTGAAAGCTATTGACGGGGATGTTGCTTTTTGCAGATTTATCATCCTAGAGATGTGATGAGAATATATCCAGCCAGACCGAAGGGAACTTACATCTAGTTCCAGTGAGAATAGTGCACTGTTCTTTACTGTTGCAGCTGCCGCAGTAGCTGCTCTGGTTCCGCGAGGAACATTCTTTCTGCGACCCGGCGTCTTGACGAGGTCGATTATCGGGCTGTCAGGTTGTGAGCTCAGACACGACTGCAAGGGAGTAAGGAATACTTGCCCTTGCTTTGGACCGGCGAGGATGTGCTCGAGATAATTATCGAGAAAGATGAATGCGTGGGACTGGACCTGGTCCTCAAATATTTTGCGGCACGAGTCGTTGTCCATGGATGCTCGCACTGAGGCCATCCAGGCGTATACGCCGCTTCCGTTCGCGTCAGTGCTTGCCATCGTCGCGGTCGTCGTTGCGGGGAAACCAAGGACGCGCCAGTCACATGATCTGACATGTCCGCGCCGCCAATGCTCACGCCCTCATCATCGCTGCACTGAGGCAGGTAACCGTTGTGAGCTGTCGCTGTCGCCATAGAACCCACAAATGCTGGGTATGCAAAGGGGGGCTGGTTCCCAAATTTCGCTCGAGAACGTCCTGGGTACATTTACCAGGACATTCATATTATTCACGGTAAATGGCACTGGGCCTCAGGCATCTAGAGTGCAAGGCTTAGATGTTGTCCGGCAATCCTCGTTGCGCATTTTTTTTGAAAACGATTTCGAGGCCCCTGCATGTCGAGTAAATCTAGACCTCCTTTGTGTACTGGGCGTCCCCGGACATCGATTCGCGCGCCCCCCGAAAATGCTACTGCTCCGAGTCCCCACGGGAGTCCGCCCGCAGTGCATACACTGCCCGCACAAATGTCTGGACAGGATGCATCCAGCGAGCACTGTGACCGCGAGTCCTTGTCCGAGGCCCAGCTGCGACAGCTATACGATGAAGAAGAGGTGCAAAGATTCCTGTCTCTATTCTCAGCGGTGCGTTCCGCGTCGAAACACATACCACTTGCACAAACGCCCTCCAGTACGCCACTGAAGTTAGGCTGGCCAGCACGGGATCCACGGAGTCTCGTACAGAGGATGGGCCAGATACCACGACGGAGCAAACCACCCCTCTTTCTCCATCCGTGGATCGTTCGCTTTCGGAACACATTGCCTATGTGAGCCATTTCAGATCTGGATGTTCTTCCTCCTCCGAATCCGACAGGCCTATATCCTACCGTATCTCCCTCCTGCCACGGGTGCCACGCCTACGTTCACCCTTAAACGTTTCACGTCAACCATCTCAAGGCTCTACCTGGCCATGTTTCCACTATATCAAGCCTTTCTGCTGGATTTAGCACGGCTGGCTTTGTGGCAAGATTACCAGCGCAGTTTGAGGCACTGTATGGTACGTTTTGATTTCAACTCTGTTTCCTCCGTTTCTCAGATCCCTTAAGCTGTACTGGTTTTTGTGGTTCTATGATCTACTGCTTCCTGCTCTCGTATTTCGGGTTGTTTTTGGTCTTATCCGACGTCGCCTGTCGACTTATCCTACCCTCAAAGAACTACAGGAACGCCGCCAAGAGACTGCACGCGCACTCGAGTTTGGGGAGGCGGTTCAACGACGCCTTTCAGTTACAACGATCGGGCCTATGGAGATATGGCGCCTTTTCAAGACATACAGGTCGGGTGAGAAAGATAAAGCAAAGCTTGTGGTCAGGGACGAAAGTAAGGATTTGAGTGGATTTGCAATGGCACATGAAGTCATGTCGTTTACCCAGTGGAAACTGACGAGGAGAGAAACCTGAAGCAGGATGTGTTGTTTGCTCTGAATGGGCTGGCAGACCTTCACGAGAGGGTGAAAAAGTAATGTCTGTTTGACAACAAAACCTACAATCAATCTGAGTCAGTTGATAGTATCTTCACCTGGCGTCGCCCAGATGTGTCCCGCCGCTACTTGGCTGTGAGTCACGGATTCGATGACTTTGTGTCGTCTGTTGCTGATTGCCTTGCCAGGTTATGATAGTCGTTTGGATCGGTACTCTTGTCCTACCGGCCAAGTGGATCGCCAAACTGGCTTACTGGTTTGGCGGGACCCTATTTTGGCATGTCACTCCTGTGATTGCTGCTCTTCCGCGAGTAGACGGAGCACGGCAAGTAGGGTCGTTTTCGATTCCGATTCGGAGCTTCACCTCTGCTTTGCAGAGCCTTGCGCCTGTTCTGGGACGCACCAACTGATGTTGACTATGCCATGGAACTGATTGCCGAACGCATCGCAAAAGGGGAGAATGTTGACGTCCCATTGCTTAGGAGCTACCTTCGTCGTGCATCGGACGCCTCCACAAGCACAGACAATCTCTCTCTCAGGTCATTCGATACCTCGCGTAACGTCCGGTCGTCTGAGGACGATGGGATAGATTGGAAGAAGTGGAACTCGCGGGTCGCTCGTGGCAAGTTGTTCGTGGAGGAAGGCAGACGGTTTTTGTCACCGCGTGTACGTAGCCTGCATACAAAGATGCGTGTTGAATGGCTGAGCAGCGCCGTAGACCGGGCAAAGTCCGATATCTGGAGACACGGCTGACGTCCGCCATCTGGGAGCGGAGGAAGCACACAGTATGTTGCGTTGTCTGCGCGTTGCAGGCCTCTTT
>JBBPTT010000111.1:0-52396 GCA_038094175.1 Boletellus aff. lepidospora
TGGGGCGGTGGTGTCCATGGGGAAGAGGGCTGGGAAGGGAGGAGAAAAGGGGATCGAGGCGGGCTGGAGGGGGGACATATAAGTACACATGGGGGGGCCCTGAGGAATGGGCTGGGGGACACACGGTGATGTAAGGGGGGAGGAGGTGAGACGCGATATATGTTCCAGAGCGGGGTGTGGCTGCTTTATCCCAGGGGGGGCCGGTTGCGGCAAGAGAAACGAAGAGGAAGACGAGATGTGCGTGTGTGTGATATTACGGCGTGGCTGTAAGTATGAGATAGGGATCAATAGACGTCAAGGGAGGCGTGCAGCGTTGTGCAGAAGCAGCGCGGACGGCGTCCGGGGTAGGGCCGGGACTAGTTGGTGGGGAGCAGCCCGGGACGAGATGGGGGAAAACAAAAGGGGAGGAGGGGACACGTTGCGGTGGAGAGCGACAGGAATGTCGTAAGAGGAAAGCGGTGCAGCCGCAACGACCCCTCGGGGACCTGCAGCGCGTGGATGGGGCGGGGTCCAAAACACGTGGGGAAACCGCGTCTCTGCGGCTCCGCGCCCGTATCGGCCCGAGGGACACAACAGCACCAAACAACAGCAGCGGTCACACCCCGCACGCCTGCGCACCCCGGCGAGGCGGCTGCGCATGACGATCCGCACTGCACGTTCGTCCGTGGCCCAGCGGTCGCCGTCTGCCATGACGTCCGCGACAGGCCGCGACGTGGGTGATTATCGTGCGCGCTAGCACTCGCTGATCGTGCCATCTGATACGGTTGATAGGACGGTTGATCTGGCCCCGGAACGGCCTGCGTTTCACGGCGCTGCAGTGCTTGTCCGCCGTGATGCGCTGTACGTTGTCCCCGCCGTCGTCCAGCTGTGCACGACGTGGCATGTCCAGCCACGGGCCCCGGCGAGTCCCGGACACGCCCACACCGCACTCGAGGGCGCGCGGACGTTCGCGGAATCCCCAGCATGCGGACGGCACCCTCGCTCAGCCCTTGATGAACGTGCGTGGGCGCTTCAGCTGGAATACGTGGGTGGCACCCATGTCGACGACCCCGCAGGCACGACGGTGTGTCTCAGGTTCGCGGAGCCGCGCGCAGACCGTCGACGGGCTCACCTGCTGTCCCTCCGCAGTTGGGTCCACCCTGGGTGCATCCGCTGGGCAATCGACGACATCACCGTGATCATCACCCCCATCTCGCCGCACACGTCCATTCCCTTGGTCACCCATTTCAAAGTCGCGTATGCATCCATTTTCGGATCTCGTTCTGATGGTGACGTGTCTGCTTTCTGAACAATGAAATACGTTAACACCGAGCACCGCACATGACATAGGATTCGCTCAACAACCATGCTGCTGCTGGAATGAATGGAAGAGAATTCCGCTCGTTCCGCGTCCACCTTGGTCGCCCCATCACATCCACCCTGAATATGGAACAGGGCTATTGTATCTTCCGTCGCCCGTCCGCCCGTCCTGCACCAGCACCGATGACTAATCTTCTCTTGCGCGCGATCGCAACGTTGTCTCTCTCGCTGTCAAATGGCTCGCGCCCGAGCTCTCTTTCGTCACTTTTCTCAGCCTTCGTCTTCCCAGCTTATCTCCAGTCCATGTCAGGAAATGGAAACCGGTTGGAGTTCGGAAATGAATCTTGCGCGCTTTACGTGTTCCTGCTCCATATGCCCTCAACCTACTTTCTGCGAGACGACAATGAGTTAAGATCATCAATGGCGGAAGATCAATCCGTGAGTCAATTCACAACAAATACCAAAATAAGCTAGACACAACTCGGCACCAACGCGCGTCACCTCACCGCCGCCGCGTCCGTGTCGTCTGGAATTTTGACGTCTCTCTGCGCAATCGTCTGCACCCCCATCAGGTTCAGCAAACCAAACGTTCGCCATCACACATCGTAGAGGCGCGACCCACCTGCTCGCCCTTTCCTTCTCGATCTCCCTCCGTTCTACTTCCTCCGCGCTCAGCACCTCGAACCGCGTTCTGAATTCCTCGGCCTCCGACCATTCCCTCCACACGCTCTTGAGTGTTTTCGGGCCCCTCCCGTCTTTTGGTGTCCGCCCCCATCCCCCAAGACCGAGACCCGTCTTGTCCTTCATCACCATCCCTCCACCGCCGCCCACCGACGTGCCCGTCCCTCCCGTCGGCCCTTCTGTCGTAACGGATGTGGGTTCGCGTTCTCCTGCTATGACACCCCACTCGATGGCGTCCTTTTTATGTTTCATCAGCTCCTCGTGCACCGCATGCGCAATGAGTGGCACCGCTTCTCCTGATAGCCCAAGTTCAGCGCAGAGTTGCTGAGAAAACGCTTCTGGCGTTAGGGGCGAGAGCAGATCCCACTCGATATGGTCGAGAAGGTGGTAGGTCGCTATCTGTACGTCAATCTATGTGTGCAACCCGCCCATGGGGCTTAGTCAGTCATCTTCACACTCCATGCACGTTCGCTCAGCGTCGTTTGCGGCGGGAAGCTGGGACATGCCAAGAACGACGCATGGTATGAAGACTTACACTGAGTATGACCCTGCACTCGGGAATCTCCTCGACATCTTCACCCCCTCGGTCCGTGGGCTTGTGAATGTAATCGTCCACACCCAAATCCAACGAAGCAACGCCTTCGTGCTCTTCAAGCTGCGCCCTAATTTGATTAGCGACGGTCTCGGCCCAAGGAACGATCGGTAGATCAAGGTCCATGCAGAATATGTTCGCAAACGTTTCAGGCTTGATCAGTGTTTCGTAGAGGTTCCACACGAAACAGTCTCGAATTCGATGCGTATCGGTCTCGAACTCCACACGGATTGGAACAAGGGACGTGCGCTTCAGAGCATGGGTATCGAGAGAGTCTGCGGACCTGTGCACTCCATATTAAAAATCAACATTCGACGTGCCACTCGGGCACCGCCGCTTCCATCAGAGGGAAAAGGACTCACGGATATTCATGGGCAGTGGGCCCGACAGGCTTGGGCTTGATGAATCGGGACGGAGGAATCATACCCAAATAGCTCTGCTCCAGCTCCGCCCTTTCAAGCTGCGCCGTTCTGAACTGTTGCTGTGACTGAGATTGCAGTGGCTGGATTTGGGGTGTCGACAGTCCGCTCCCTGAATGGAAAACGGACATGCCACTGCCCATGCGCGACCTGGATTGTCGTAGGGCAGTCCGAGTGCCGCCACTGGCGACAAAGTCCGAGTCGTCCGAATCGATGGCGCCAGCATCGGGGAATTCGTCCCCTGATCCTGGTTCAGCGTAGTTGACCATGCCACCGCGACGGTTGGACGTGCGTGCGGTGGAAGAGGCAACGCTCAGAATGGGTTGTATTAGGAGCGATGCACCCGTGCGGAGACGCGACGGGTAGGTCGAATGGAGCGCCTGTGTCGTCACTGGGAGGGGAGGCGGGGGCGGATTCGGCGGGGGTGGCGGCGGGGCTGGCGCTGTTGGAACTGTTGACGGGGGTGGCGGTTGGTACGCGGCGGCCACGTACGTTGCCGGGGCGGGTGTCGCGGGCGTGGCCTTGGCAGCACGGGGGCGGGAACGCGTCCCGCCCCTGGGTGTCGTCGTGGTCGTCGACCATGTGTGTACATTTTTGAGGTAAGCTGAGTGCGTGGTCAGGACCGGCGGGGCAGACGGGGCAGACGCGCTGACCTTTGGACGGCGCCGTCTGTGCACCCGTTGGGGTGAGCGGCTGGAACTGGCTCGTGGCAGCGTTGGACAGTTGTGTGATTGTCTGTCTGAGCTGGGCGTCCGTGAGATCAGCCATGCTCGTCGTCGGGTACGATGTCGACGCCTGCGTCGGTGTGTCGGTCATCGTGGAGTCGGCGGCGGACCCAGCGAGGCGAGAGCGAAAAGACGCGTGTTACATAATCTCGTCCTGGAGTACGTTCGCTCATTCGCTACCAGCTCTGCTCAAATCCTTTCTACGATGCTGTGGACAGCGTTGAAGAGTCGACCGACCTCTTTCATGCCTCTTGCACGAGCGTGCTTGAGACACCGGTCGACCTCCGCACGGCCGAACGAGGAGTTGATCCAAATGTTGACGCAGTGTGAGTCTCTGGGTTCAACCCGGCGAAGATGCTCACGAGGGCTCAGGCATGAAGGAGGAGAAGACGTCTGCGTCATCGAACTCTTACAAGGTGCGAGCATACTCGAAGGCGATTAGTGCCATTGGTCAGCTACCCGAGCAAGTTTGGTCGGTCGACCAAGTTCGGCATGCAAGTACACCCTTCCACTCCCAGTTCACCCTGGTCTCATGAGCACCTCTAGCTCGAAGGGATCGGTCCGCGCATCGCAAAGCGCATAGATGATTATCTCTCTGGCACGCCCTATGTCCGTGGGTGATTCACCTCTAGTTGTGCGACGCGGCGTCATGCTCTCCTATGGCTACAGGAACCCCCCACGCCAACCCAACCAAAGCTAGATCCCTATTTGCAAGGGCACACGAGAATCAAAGCTGGAAAGACCGTTGACGAACTACGTCGAGCCCAGGTCGTATCCTCATTGACAGCTGTCGGTGGCATAGGGTATGAAGTTGCGTTGCCGAGAAACCCCGTGTCTCATCTCTGCACAGGAAAGCAAAGGCCGACGCACTCTACGAAGCGGGCTGCAGGTCTCTCCAGGACCTCAGAGAGGCCCAGTTCTTCCAGATGTTGACCCGCCCCCAGCAAAGCAATGTGGAGTACATGGTGGGTATCGATCGCACCACCCTCGAGCAAGCGTCCACCGTCCGTGTACGTGTCATGATGGTTGCTCGGTTCTGGCAGTTCCTCAACCTGGGCCGTGAACCAGGACTTTGTGACGCAGAATGTGTCATCCAAGTTTACTGTTTTGTTGGGTGGTGACTTGTGAGCCTTGCATTCCTGTGCTATTAGGACGGGCTTTGATGTTGCTTCCAGCCGCCGTGGTGCAGCGAGCGCGCAACGCACCACCCTCGTCGTCTTTCACTCGCAGAACACCGGCGTGTTTCCCCCCCAAGGCACTCCATCCATCGATTCCACGATCAAGGTCAAGGGGAAAGCCCATATCATCCCCACACCCTTTGCAAGTCACTCTGAAACCAAGGTCGCGTCCAGCGGCGTACCGGACGGCACTCCATTTTCCATAGAGATTATCTCGCCTCTCGAGAGCCGTGGGCTTGTTGTGGCCACTGTCGCTGCCGGTTCGCAAAAATGGGACGGGATCCTCCGGATCCCTGAGCGCACCGAGGGCGAGACGGGTGGGAATGGGTGGGAGACGAGAGCGAAGCGAATCCAAGCCGTGCGAAAGCGCGAGGGTCAATTTGTGTGCGCGGAGATCTAGTGCGTCTGATGGTCGTGTGCGTGGGCGGCTGGTTGACCCCGCTGATAGCTATGTGCCGCGTCAGTGTGCGGGGGCAGCCTTGATAACGCTGACAGGCGATCTTCAGTTCAACCTTGCGATACGGAGAGCTGCGTCCCAACTTGGTCTTCGCCTGAATGAATATGGACTGTGGCGATGGCGGGGCACGGGCGACGAAACGGAGAAACAGGAGCAGGGACATTGGGAACTGGTC
This sequence comes from Boletellus aff. lepidospora, assembly GCA_038094175.1. Lineage (NCBI taxonomy): Eukaryota > Fungi > Basidiomycota > Agaricomycetes > Boletales > Boletaceae > Boletellus > Boletellus aff. lepidospora. The sequence continues at coordinate 5,527 of JBBPTT010000111.1, forward strand.
GCGAGCGAGAGGGAAGAGGACATCTTTGAGGCGGTCGGGATGGAGTGGGTGGCCCCAGAGCGGCGGAACTTTACCAACTTGGGCCCTCGCAAGAGGGGACGCAAGCCAAAGGAGGCCGCATAGTCTAGTTTGCCCGCTCTAGCTGCGGGGAAGTGACGTGGTAGGGTACAATGTCTATACGACGCCGTGTCTATCAGTACCATATGCTCCGCGTTCTATGTGCAGGGAGAATCTGCGTGCGCTCGATCCCCTCTACGGAGTCGCTGCCGTCTTCGATTTTCTTTGCCAGGTCCCAAAGATAAAAGTCGATCAGGACGCTGCTGATCTCGCCGTGCCCGTCGCCGCCTCGGAGAGCGAGGATCTCGTCGCGCAGCCGCTCGACGCTGATGATACTGGCCGCGCGCAGGCTGATCTCATCGACCGAGCCGGGGGAGACGTGCTCGTGGTGGGCGAGCTTGTCGCGCAGTGCGGGCGGGTAGACGAGGATGGCGAGGTGGTGGAGGATCTGCGGGACGCGGTAGTCGGCGAACATGGTCAGTGCCGAGATGCCGTGCGGCAGGAGCGGGTGCGGGGCGGACGCGTCTGCGGGGAAGAACGCAGCCCACGTCTCCGCCACGAGAATCTGCGCGCGCTTCCAGAAGCAGACTGCGTGCAGTGAGCGGGGACGAAAAAAAAAACAGGAGTGGGAACGCACCCCGGTGTCCGCCGAGCGATTGCTCGTCCCGGAAACACGGAAATGCGCCGACGACGGCCCGGACGAGATCCAGTGCCGTGCCCCGGCCGCGCGCGGATCTCTGAAAGGCATCCAGAAAGCCCGCAAATGACCCGCCAAAGCGCTGCCGCGTCGGTCAGTCGGATGGCGATCGGCACGGCAGAGGACGACGTACGCTGCAGAGGATTGTGCCGACCTGCCGCATGATCGCGATCCGCTCCCGGAGCAGCGGCAGGCCCTCTTCCGACCCCGGCGCAGCGCGGAAGACGTGTGCGACCAGCGCGTCTGGGCAGCGCACCTCGGACGCGTAGAACGTCGGGTCCGTGATCGGGATGCCTTCTTCCAGCGCTGTGGTGCATCACGTGATTGCTCGTGCGTACAACGAATCCGCTCACCTCGGTTCAGCGCTGCGACGAGACTCCAGTAGCCCGTGTGCACCACATGCGTCTCCATGTCCCAGCCCCGCCGCCATTCCACCCCGTACCGGCCCGTGCTTCCCTCTCGTTCGGACCAGAAGCTAAAGTTGAGCGACGAGATGAGGAAGATCCAGTCGAGACACCGTTCCGTGAGCGGGTCCGCCGCCGAGTACGGCTCCGGAGGACACACGTGCAGCGGATGGGTCCGCCATGTCCGGGGCGTGTACGACTCGACGTGCATCCTGTGCGAGATCTTTGCGTCGTCGCCTCGGCACCCATCCCGTGTAAAAAATGTACACACGCACATATGCAGCAGCCCTCTTCACCCCATCTTCGCTTATCTGCACCACGTTTGTCTCCTGGCACGAGAGCTCAGGCTCATTTTGTACACAGCAGCAGACGGGTGACGCACCGCAAGGGCGTATTCGCAGCTGAGGACGACAGGGTTGACGGCCCTCACAGGCACCCGCTGTACCGGCGCAATCACCTTTTCGTCCCATAGCGCTGGCTTGCATAATGCTAGTAGCGGGTCGACGGGGCTCGCGACGGACAACATGGTGGGTTTTGTTGAGAGCGTGGGTCGTTTGGTTTCAGGTCGAGTCCTTTTTAAGATCGCCCAAGCGCGCTCCGCTCTGATGCGGTCGGGAACGTACGACGACTCCCCTGCAGCGGAGGGCAGCCCGTTCGACACGCTGCGCTCCTGTGGTTGAGCAATATATTGGCGCCCACCTCACCAAACATAGAAAATTTTGAAGTTTAACCTTTTCGCAGTCGCTTAGGCGCCCGGCGGGAGAAGATCTCAGATCCCATCCCAGAGCGAATCGTTCCGTCACACAAACAACCGGTGCCACATACACAACCAACCCGTACAGGCCGTCTCAGACACGGAGTACGAGGCGAAATCAAGGAAATGGCTTGGATCAGCTCTACTTTCCCGACTGAGAGCCTCGGCGGAGGGGAATGCTCTGCTCCCCACGGAGCACTTGTGTGCCTTGTTCTTTGACCTCGGACTGGCCCAGCACCTGATAGCATCATCGGACCATTGGGCCATCAGTCTCATCCTCGACAACACAGCAATCACGCCAACATACCGTGCCGCGGATCAACTGTGAAGGGAGCACTCGCTGATCAGCAAAACCCGACGACGGAGTCAAGGACATGGTGACCCAAGTCACTTACCCTGGAGTAACCTGACGTTGTTGCCGTCCAAAAGCCGTGAGAACAAACTCGGCAAGGGACGGAGACGAAGAAGAACTCTGACCATACACGCGCTCTTTGAACGTCGGGCTCTGTGACGGAAGGTCCACGACGTTGACGTTCGGGTCGTTCCGGTCAACCTCGGACGGCTGCTTGACCTGGTCCGCGCGCACTTGACTTCCGTCGCCTGTCGCACCTAGTAGGAACTCAGCACCCCTAGAGCGATATGCTGTCCGTCGGCGCACCCTGTTCCGGAGAAGGGCCCACTTCAGTCTGCAGGGCCACATCAGTGTGTTGTGGCTCTGTCTCTGCGGGCGGGACGGCATCGCTAGTGTGTTGGTGAGACATGGTTGGTGGCTTGGCTGGCTATGGGCTGGCTAGAAATCTCGACAGGAGGACACACGTGACATGACATCACTGCTACTCCACGCGAGTGCAAGCACAGGCAAACAGATTACGTAGTCGAGTTGTGTAACTATAACGGTGCAGAGATCGAGTCTGCTTGCTCTGCTATTCGATGTGCGGAAGCTCAGGTGCTCCAGTGAGCTCCTCAGACGACGATGCGGACGGCGCACCATATGCCTCCAAACACAACTCATCTTCGTTCCAACGATCCGTAGCCAGTCGGACGGGCACGACCGCTCGGAGTTCCTTGAACGGCGACCTAGGTGGGTCGGGAGGCGTCACGCTCAGCACAAGATAGTCCTGTGGCTGCATTTGAATAGACCGCACTCGCATGGAAGGTGGACGCGTATACCCTCACGGAGAACCCGCTCGCCGTGAACCCACCCACTGTGACCTCGTCACTGATGAAGATATCACCAGAGAACGCTGCCCAATCGGCCCCAATTCCCTCCATGGATATCAGCACGGTATGTCAGACAGTGATTCGTTCTTATACACACTGCGCCTCTGAATGCACCTTCACCGATACAATCCACTCGCCAGATGTCTGCTTTGGCGCCTAAAATGAGAGTATTGCTAGAGCTATGGTCAAAACAGCGAAAGTTCATGGATCTATTGGCCACTCCTCACCGCACATCCACCGACGTCTGCCGCATGAGTTGAATTCGCGTCGCCTGTCTCTTCGGAGTAATGAGGCCGGCCACGGGAGCGAACGGCAGAAGGCCGAGCAAGCAATCGATATCACAGTGGAATGATAAATGAAACGGGATGGGTTGACGAACGCAGAATATTCGGGTAGAAGGAATGTACAGCTAACACAAGAGCGTTACTGGAGCGCAAAGAGGTGCAGACAAACAAACCTTTGCCACCAGATCGCGCACCCCGCATCGATTGGCCGCAGCAGACGAGGAGAATGATACCCACTGAGAGGTTTCCGTGAAACCGCTACTTGACGCAGTAGCTACCAGAGGTGCAGGTATTGGTACAGACGGGCGGGTGCGAGGAAGATACAAGAACGGCGTCGACACAGCCCTGTGCACAGTGATGAGTGATTAGAGTACGGAAACTCGGTGCGCGTTCCGAATCATACCAATCGTCTTTACGAAATAACGTGGACTTGACCAGACTGGAGACGTCACTAGGCTTGACTACGACCGCGCCGACGCAGTAGTCGACGTTTGCCCAGAATCCAGGCAGCCCCGAGAGATGGGCCTCAAAGCTCGGTGGCAAAAACTAGCATGGCATGTCAAGGGTCGTATCGCTCTAGAACTCGTTCAGACACGCACATACGTCTTGTCTCCATCAACATAGGTTGTGGGAAGCGAGAAGCTGAATCGCAACGAGCTGGGACATGGCACGTCCTGAATCCTGTTCTTGACCCAGAGCATGCTCCTCTTCGAGAACAACCTGTGGATGGATGTTCCGCTCTCCTCGAGCTTGAGGATACCCTCGACCTGGAATTGGTTGTCAAGGTCCCACTCCGATCCAAGGAATAGTCGATTTACCTGTACCTCGACACTGGTGACACCCTGAGTCTTACTGATTTCTACGGCGCCTTGGACGGAAGCGGCAAGACCGTAAACGGGAAGCACTACCCGGTCATCCTGGTCCATCAATCTCAGACTGACGTTACCACTCTTTGTCCGTTTGACGAAGGAACGAGACGGTCTGTCCGGCTGGAGTCGACAGTCGGGCACCAGCTGGTGCTCATGTGTTCTCGGCAGGGCGGTGTACGCCGGTGAAAGGTGCTGCGATGGAGGGGCGTATCCAGGAAGACGCGAAGTAGGCATGGGAGTGCTCTGGCAAGCTACAGAGGACCGGACCGGGGGGGGAGGGGGAATCGCGAACGTGTGACTGATTGCGTTGCCATATGGTTCAGTTCAGCGATGAATAAGACTGGCTTCCCACTCCGCCCCGCTGTACGGTAGTACCATATGGACTAGGTTGGGCAGCAGGAGGCCCCCTGCACGGTGCGATGATACAGCCAAGACCAGAATCGAATGCAAGACCGCCTCGCGATGCCAGTCCGCGCTCGCTTGAACCGCATTCAAACGGTCGCTGTGGGGTGGACAAGAACGGGAACGAGCTCTGCGCCGGCGCGCGACCATGTGGTACGGTGCAAGCGACAGGATGACTAATACACTGTCATGTGGCTAAAACCCGCCCTTGCCTCGCGCGCGCGCGATGGAGCCCTGCACGCCTTTGATAATCCCTTTGAGCCCGCTCCCGACCCCCGTCGAGTCCGTCAACGGATTCCCCTCCCTGTCGAGGTAGATCCCGTCCTTCTGCAGCTCGTGATGGTGCGTGTTTTGCACCCGCCTGATCGTATCCCGCCAATCTCTGCAGACCGCCGGGTTATCGATCATCACGTTTACTTCCTGGCTGTGATACCAGGACTGCGTGTCTGGCAGATGACTCGGTGTTACGCCGTTCGCTAAACTTGCCATCATCCAAACTTACCCTGGTTTCCATTCCCGGCGATGCCTACAGCATCATCAATGATCATCAACTTGACCTGGATCAAAAGCCCCAGATCAGCCACACACCACAAGGCCGGGGGCAGACATACATGGCAGTTCCGCTTCTGTGCAGACGCATTGATTGGTTTGATCTGGTCCTTTCCTGTGGAGATCACTGCGGTTGGCGGCCAAACACTGATACCGTCCGGCGGCGCTCACCGGTGTACCAATAGAATCGAAGTTTCTCCTTTTCCTCCGTGTTCAGCTGTGCATACATCCGTTTCGAGACCTCTTCGTTGATCCCACCTTGTCCGGGCAGTACTTCTCCCCCGTCGTTGTATCCAACATCTATGTATAGCGTGCATTCAATCCCGCGGCGCACAGCATCCAAGACACCTTCTACCACAGGGACCGCGTTAAAGGTCGGTGACTGTATGAACACATTCTTCTTCGCGTACTTTAGCCCTGCAAGCCAGGCGGCATCCTGGGCATTGAGTATCGCGCTGTCCGGATTGCCCAGCTTTCCGTAGGGCGCACGATTCAGGATGGCCATGGGACATTCCTCGTGCGGTGCGTGAAAGATGTGGGGCAGGTATTCGCCATCGGGTGATTCGGGCGGGTGGTATTCGACGGTCCCGTACGTATCCGGTTGATTATCAGCGTCTAGAATCAGGTGTATCAGCGCCCAGACCCGCGCGGGTGTAAGCGGGAACCAACTCAGATGTTCAGTGATGGTCTGGTATCTTCCCGAAATAAAGATCTTTCCGTCTGATAATGCATCAGCGGGGACTTCCTCATCTGTCAACCTGTAGTAAAGCTCTGCGCCCTTTGTTCCGTCCAGGAGATGCACCGATGCGTATTCGTTGTCCATCCCAAATTTGTAGCCACCCTCAGGCTTCTCGGATGGCCGGCTCAACAGTGGCAGTCTCGGATACATCGACCTAAACCAACTGATGAGGGCCATGTCGTAGAAACTATCCACGATGGGGCCTTCGAGGTGCACCATCATCTCCATGTTCGCTCGATCTTGGATGTTGTTCGAGTTCACGAGCGCCACCTTCCGGTCGACGATCATGAATTTACAGTGAAAGGTACCTAGCAAAGGCCTTGGGGTGCGCCTCGCGTCATACGATCGCGACCTCCGATCTGACGTGTCACTCACTGGTGGAAGTTCACGAGCTGAAAATCGAGCCACGGCATCTCGCTCCGCTTTGGCAGCTGGACTTCGTCGCTCAGCCATTCCTCCTCCTCGACGAGCACGTGGCTCTCTGTGAGCATCTTCAGATTTGCGCGGTCGTAAATCATCTTCACGACGACCGTCTGACCCCTCGCTTCTGCCCGTCTCGACAGCTCTTTAAAGGCGTCGCAGACGTATTTGGACGCCTTGGATGCCTCCCAGTAGTTCGTCGCGAGAAAGACTTCGTGCTTCGCGTTGACGATACAATCGTAATAGTGTTGCATGATGTCCGGTATCCTGCAACACGTCAGCCGTCGGATCGCACACGTCGCGTCAGGGAATCCTACAAGGACACGATAGACAAGTTGACGACGCCCCGGGAGCCCAACAGAGGCGGGGACACGACGCCGGCCCAGGGATTGTCTTCCAACGTCGCAAGGACGTCCACGTATATCTGAAACGCACGCCGCCGGATTATAGCGCAACGGGAATCACGCTAACGACCATGGCACACCGACCTTGAGAAACAGGTCGCTGGGTCGCGAACCAAAGTTGCCGCACTGGGCAGCCCGGTCGAGGTCCGCTTGAGTGGGCTCGATCGCCCGAATGCGTTCTAGATTCCTCGTTCCCGTGTGCTGGAAAAGTCCTTTGAAGCCCTCTAGATGGCCCCCGCCGGGGTGTTTCTTGGATTGCTCATCGTCATAAAGGCTCTTTGCGAGGTGACCCGGGGACACGGAGCCATGATCGGATTCGGTCACGCTGGCGAACGCAGCCGTCAGAGTCTTGTCTGAATGGGTGAGGGAGAAGGCCCTCTCTGAGACGGCCATTGGGGGAGAGGGAGATGACGCGGGGCATTAGATTATGTAGTATTTGCACCGCAGACTTACACCGGTTGGTTGACACCACCGTCAATATTTGGTGTGCTACTCTTCCACGGGCCAGGGGCAGGGAAGGCTAGGGCGACGCCGTTTCCGGGACGGTTGGCTCTTGGAAAGAGGAACTCGTAATCTTTAGTCATGGTTACTCGCAGATATCGATAAACTAAGTACCATTAGAAATGTACATATAAATATACCGTAAGATGCCCAGCGAAACCCCGTATAAATTAATGTCATAGATAAGTGATGCAAGTGTACCAGTGTGCCATCAGGGCCTGCAGGGGTGCGTGACTAGACGAATTGGAAATGTTTGATAAAGTTGTGGAGGGATGGACTTGAGTGGGCCAGGGGGTACAAGCAACGAAAGCACCAAGAAGTCCTGGTACGTGCAATGTTGGAATCGGTTCTCAAACGTGTGGGGAGCACTCACCCTGACTTCCACCAGGGAGGTAGTAAAGCTAGAGTATTCAATCGGCCGATCGCAAACGATCTCACCATCCCAGCTTAGCGACGCCGAGTTTTCCACGATAGGTTCGATAGCTATCAGGGGACTGGGGAAGACCCTGCCTACACCAAGAACTTCTTCGTCAACATTCTTCCAACCCCCCATCGATACGGTCGTCTGTCGGAGAAGAAACACGTGTATGGGTCTCTCAAGACAAGTTTCGGTCTGCTTCACATGCTCGGCAATGTTACTTAGGAATGACGCCGAAGAGCAGAATGATATGTGGAATGGTACGGCCTCGGACGCCGAGAATACCCGTACCGAGGGTACAAAGAGCTTGCGGTAAGAGGTTAGCCACGAATGAAAACACGTTGAGCTGTTTGGCTCACATGACATTGGGCGACAAGTGGCTTGCCATCCTCACTGGAAGGTGTTTTCGTCATTCCCCAGATCTCTTCTTGCCATTCCTCCGGGCAGATTTTCATGGAGGAGAAAGAAGGGGGGGACGGTCTGGGTGGGCGAACCCGGGGGCTGTAGCGTAGATATGCGGACAGGGACACCTCTCTGGACAATGATCTCGGGTGAGCGTGAGGCCCTCAAACAACGTTGTAACACTGACTTTGTTCGGGAGAAAAAGGAACTCGTGGCTTTCCGAACCATGACGTTTAGCGAGTGTACGACGGCCACTCGACACGGGTCCGTGATGGACATGGAAGGGGGAAGGCGACGCGGGCGGCCGTGATCTTTGTCCCGATATGTGGCGGGAAAAGATAGCGAGACAGGCAACAGACTGGGACACACGTCGGATGAGCCGTTCCTCCGCCACAGCTGGCTCTCCTTGGAGAAGAGAGTGTACATCAATATTCCAGTCTCTGCTTTCACCCGAATGTGTGCCTCCAACTGCGTACGATCAGCGATCGTGGCAAGCGAAGAGGGCGCGATACGCACCTTGGCTACCACACAGATGACTTTTTCCCTCTGCGCTGGTGCGAACTCGCCGGTGACGGTGCCGGACAGCCCAAAGGTAGGAATGCCGCCCTCCTCTCGACAACCGCGGAGTGTGAGCGACATGCCGCGTTCTTCATAAGTGAAGGCGCAGTTTTCGCGGGCAGGATCTGTCTGCTTTGGTGTCCTTTCGATGCATTGCTCCCCAGGTAATGGCGTCGAAGAGTAATCGGGTAGGACGGATGGGGAGTAGTCTGGGAGATCTATATCGGCGAGGTCGTCCATAGTCCAGAACAGGCAAGAGAGGGGGACGAGGAAATCAGCGGACGCGAACGGGGGACGCAGAATATATGAGGGACAGCCTGCAGGACGCGGCATCTTGATGGGCCGGTGGGCCCTGCGGACACGGTTGCAGTGGCGTGCGGCCAGGAACCAGGCGATGAGCGACACTGCCCGTAACGTATCCATGGCGTGTTCATTGTCCGACGATGTAACGTTGATGAGCGCCCTCGTACGGCGGTGTGTGATCCATGCTGTGTGCTCTGTCATTGCGCCGCACACGCCGCACCAAAGTCAGACAACACACAGCGACTCTGATCCCCAGGCGGATGGTCGAGCCACGGGAGTGGCATCGCGTGCAGGAATGATGGTGATGTCGTCGCGTCCGCGTGCACGTGGGTCCGCCGTGTCTGGCTGCTGTCGACGTCCGTCAGTCCGCTCGGATCCACGAGCTCAAAAGGCTCGGGCGGTTCCTGAATGTGGGAAGGAAAGATACGCCCATATGGCATCGCGTGCAGAGTCTGCTGCACCTCGGATCCTGCGGATGGCGAGGCCAGGCTCGGGTGGCCAGCCAGCTCGATCCGTTCGCTAGGAAGCGGGCTTGACGGAGCATCATGACGGGCCACTGGCGCTACAGGGTCGACCTGGTGTCTGCGAGTGAAACACCGCGCACCCTGGGAGCACCGTCCGCAGCTCGCACGATCTCACCGGCTCGATTACCCAACGACCGACTAGCTGTCGAGCACTAGCGTTGCCTCCGGACCCAAGTACACCGAGTCCCCACAGCCTGGAGCACCAAGCCGGTGCGCCCGATGCGTGGCCAAGCGCTACTATGTCTGTCTCGCGATGTCACGCCGTGGGCTACGAAAGGGGGGATCACTGTCTACGGCCCGAGGTCTGCGTCACGGGACCCATGTGGTCGTGGTCCACCATCTCCGCGATACCCCTTGGAGAAGTATCGCGTTCGGCTGCCGCGAGCGCACGTCTGTCCCTCGTCGCCAACACGTGGGCTGATACGGTCTACGCTACAGCGTGTCGCTTGTCCACACGACCGCTTGACAGAGATCGATCGTAAAACCGCGATCGGGGTTTCCCCTCGTTCCGGCTCCGGTAGGAGTCGTGGACAGGTCGTCGTCAGGTTGTGGTATACATCCGGTGTAAAGCAAGGAGTAATCAATCGCTTTGCTTCGCCCTCCTCCATCGTGGCGGGCGCCGAGGGGCAATACCACTACACGGAATTAGACAGAGCGAGCCTCGAATTCACAGACCGGTGCTTCGAGGCCAGGGCCGCACGCACGTTGTCTAAACTTGGCCGAGAAGCTGTTGAAGAGGTCCATCCACAACACCGTGCGCTGTGATAGAAAGCCGGGTGCATGCGCCGGGTGCCTTGGGAAACATGAGTCTGGCTGGACCAGTCAGCACCCGAGAGTCGGGCTCACCGCGGGTCCATCGGCGAGGTCAAGTATGGATGCAACGTGCCAGAAGCGGATATTAAACCACAACGTCGCTTGACCATGGGTCTGTCACGAGTCGTATCGGACAGGAGTGTTTTACACCTAGCAACGGGGACTTGAGTGGCTGTCTGGGGGTGATCGACAAAACAACCCAGTCCTGTGTCCAGGAACAATAACGTGAAAGATGTCGGGGCTCGAGGGGAGGATCGTACCTTGACCGAAATTTGACTAGTGGAGAAACTGGGCACGGTGACATCCTCGCCACATCCAAGCATCCCGTCCCAGTCGAGAGAGTCCAAGCCCTCCCCAAGGGGATGCCGCAGGAACGTGTGGTGATTTGAAGGTAAGCATTGCAAAGGCTCCAGTTTTCCCTCACTGAGATTGGAATTCGCCGTAGTGGATTGGCCGTGTATCCCGGCGATCGTTTGTCGAAGTATATGCACCCTGATGGCTACTCCTCCGTTCCATCGTCCAACGGCACCATGGCCACCGTCGCGTCCTTGCTCAAGGAACGGGATAAGTGACGCGGGACTGCCACGAATCTGTAGATGGAACGGGATCCTATCCGACAGAGCATACGTCCGCGCAGAGGGGACAAACAACTAGGGGCATCATGTGCATGAGCACGGTTTACCACACATCCAAACGACTCACGAGACATTCAACAGGTGCCAACCCCGAACTCTGTGACATTGGCATGGTACACATAATCTCATGCCATTCTTCGGGGGAGGATTTCACGGTCGACATAAACGTCGAATCACTAGGAAGTATAGGCAGATACGGCCGGCTCCGCGGACGGTACGCAAGAGGCACTTTGACTCTGAAAACAAACCATGAACAAAGTCTTGGTTCGTACAAGCACAATACTTACACCTCATTTCCCTTCAAGAAAGTACGGAATTGCCAAGGACGTGACAGCTCGACCGTCAGCGAGTACGAGCAGGTGGCACGAGGCTCAGTGCTCTCAAAGCTTGGCGGTATCGCCCGCGCATGCCCTCCGTCATTGAAGGTGAGGGGGAAAGCGACCTCAAATGCAAAGGTCTTGGGGCAACAATGCCCGTGAGATACACTCCAGAGCACGTAGCTCGTCGAAAGAAATGTAGTCAAGACAGGGGCTCCGGAAACGCGAACCAGAAAGTGTCCCTCCAACTGAGGAGCCATGAGAGGTCCAGCCATAAATGTACAGCTCGATTCTTACCTTCAATATCACGGACATTAGATCACTCGTGTCCAAGTTGAGTGCCACGTCCCCTTGGATGACCCCGTGACGACCATATGTAGGGCATACACAACCAGGGTGCTGGTCCCTAAGAGCAATGGTAAGATGGTCCGTTATCCTACGGTATACGCCAGCAGGAGGTGTTGTTAAGGCACGGCGAGTAAACTCAATGGTTCGCTCTCCTGGCAAGAGACCACTCGAATAGCGCGGCGAGGGAAGAGAGGGTGTGTATAATGGAGGTATGGTATCATTCCCCATCTTGCACGACTACCAACCTAAACTGGTGAAGCGGAGGAGTTAAACTGCGAGAGATTGCGCAAGTGCTCATTTTATACTTGCATAGTATGACGCGTCCTTATATGTAATCACAAGGCCGCAGTCATCACGGCCGCAGTGTGTGCCAGTGACTCAGACCCGGCAACGCGAGCCCCAGCTCGGTGGAATGGGTGACTGTTGCACCGCTCGACAAATCAGATCAGAAAGGCAACCCGTAGTCATGACTGGACTCGGGCCCGGCTGTGACTCACCCAGTCATGTCTGTCTGTGAAAGAGTTAAACAGACCGAAATAACATAGAGTTTATTGTGTCCACCAACGTACGCTATACACGGGATTTATATAAATGACCAGGCTGCATGGGAGCGTGGTACTCACACAGCATTTACAGAGGCGGCATGAGAAAATGTGTCTTATACGTCGGCATCTAATTTGTTGTCCTTTGAAACCGCACTGGGTCCAAGGTCGACAACAGTATAAAAAGAAAATGTTTTGACTTCCAGAGCCTTTGTCGTTCTAGATGGTGTCCCGGCCCCATCCTCGGAAGGCAAAGGGTCATCAGACCGGTACGTATACGATACCATCATGTTAAACTAGCGGTCGGTCAGTCCACGATCATCCAAACGAGAGTTATAAAGACCTTCACGTTACCCTTGAATCCTGGCTTAATGTTTACCTCTCCCCCGACAACGGTAACGTTTGCCCTCCTCTCCAGCACACCTACATTTTTGAGGCGACCACGCGGCTCTTTCTCTCTGGGCGCTCTTCCAGTATCTCCAATCCCAATTCCAAGCTCATCGTCCTCTACCCCAAACATATCTTCGTCGTCGTCATATTCCCATGCTTCTGCAAACGCTGCTACGGAGAACGGCGTCGTTGGTAGTGACACCTGGTACGAACGCCCATCTGCAACTCTTTGGGGAGACAACCGCACTTGGATTGGATCATATAACGGGTTGGTCAGTGCAAGCTGAAAGGGGTTAGTTGTTCCGGCATGCATAACGCTGTTCTTGGCGTCTGTACCAGAACTCGGAGCCTTGCCCGCTACTCGCTTGGCTGCCAGCGTTTGAGGGAATCCGACGGCAATATCAGGCAAGTAATTGGCCGCCACAAGTTTGATCTTGTAACGCACGGACTGTGCCTTTTGTTCTGGCTTGATCAATATATGCCTACACGCCGGACATCGCTTGGAGACCTTTGCATGCAAAGGTATCCGATGAGGTCGTAGATCGCTTGAATATGATTAATTGACTAATCTGCCCGTGGTCACCGACATTACCTTGATCGCGTTGGCGTCGTCCAGCTGTTTCCCCACCGTTGATCAAGCTTGGCTACCTCTTCGACAGCTTCCATGTACCTGAGAAGTTCGACATCCGCTTCGTCTCCACAGCCACCGAGTTGGCTGAAGATTGCGGTTTCCATCCTGCTTTTGTACTCGGGCATCTCATCTTTGTTTACTGTTCTATCTCGGCCAGTACGACTGCGGGCAAGTGGGTTATACTTGCCAATCCCGGGAATATCGCGTGCAAGCGCAGCGGTGGCAGCAGCAGTGGCAGAGGAGGCGTGTTGGTGATGAGAGGATCCCGCTGGCAGATGCGACGAGGCTGAGAGAGATGATGCACGTAGAAAGGGCTCGAAATGCTCTTTCAAACGTTCAAACTCCAACGACTCTGGGGCAGAGTCTTCGAACTTTTGTAATTGCGCTACGACACGCATTGAATCAGCGAGAGCAAGCGAGGTACCGACGGTCGTCGCTGACCTGCTAGCCCAGTCGGTTTTTCGAATGTGATGTTAACTTCGGCCGAATCCCAACGACAATGACCGCAATACAAGAAATATGGTGCTTCTCCGACATTGCTGAGCGAGGCCGAAGGTCGACCATCACCGTCGTCCGGGGGGTCTGATGCTACCACGGACAAAGTGGAACGACATATAGGGCAGGAGAAACAATTGCGCGCACACCTAAAGGCAATGAGCATGGACTGTCTGTCCGCAGTAGTTGAGGCGACTCGCCGATTCTTTTCTGCTCTTACGCTTGCACTAGGAACTTCGAACAAGCAGTTTGGACAATAATAGCCGCTGACTTCAACAGAGACACAGCGATCACAACGGACGGCATCGCATTCTTCACAGAAATACAGGTTGTGCAACGGGTGAAAGCTTGCAGAGGACGATGCCAAGGTTGGCGGAGGTGGGGCCTGCAAGTTTGACCCGGACGTACAAGGGCAGTAGAATTGAATGCTTGGCCACATTTCACTGTCTGTTTTCCGAAGAGCAACGGACAATGGGGTGGCTTCGATTTGAGGTAGGGTAGATGACCGGGTGGAGGCTGCGTGTTCGATGGTAATGTATTTCTGCTCGGTCATTTCAACTTCAAAGCACAGCACAGTATTCGTCGTTTCGTACACAACATTCGGGATACAAATACATTTTCATAGTACACAGTGTAGCGAACCTCGTCCTTACACTTTGTATACAATTCTTGCGCTGACCCACGCGTAAGGGTAGTTGTGTTGGTACCAGTTGCGCACGCTGCGTCTCTCAGCAATGCGCGGGACCGTGGCGTAAGACCCACCCAGCTAGCAAGGGATGTTAGACGAATGGAAGAAGGTTGGTCGGTTCGGGGCAACATACCACGACTTGATGGCAACCATCAAAGAAGTCAGCAGAGTACCTAACGATAATGGTCAGTAATTGGACTAATATCGAACAAACTCGCTTGCCCTGGGTACAGTTGAGATGGAGCGAATCCCTCATACTCAGCGAGTAAGGTTGAAGTCCACTCCCACACACCGCCGTTATGTCCTCGACCGCCGAACTTCTCTAACCCAGTCGTAGCGCTGTTGACTTCCTGTCAGTACAGTTCCGGCCACCTGAGCGTATACGGAGTCACGCACGGAACAGGGTGCCAATTCCTAAATCCGATATTCGCACCGCCCTCGTAGCCAGACGCGAACATATCCAAGAATACCCGAAGCTCTGGTTCAGTAGGAAGTCGTCCGCCCTTAACGCTTGCATACACCGACAAGTTGTCGTACGAAGTGAGGACAGGCCAGTCCCAAGCAACGTCCATTGACACGGGCCCGTATAGTGTGCGGACCTCAACCTTCCCGTCTTCGAGTCTCACCCAGCTAGCAGGTAGTTCGACTTTGTCCTTCCCGATGTCCGTATAGAACACGAAGAATTCGCCATTGGTAACGGGCCGCCAGGAGATTCTGAAGGTATCCACAGAAACTTGACGCGGTGGGCTCTCGTTATCCCAGCCGAAGACGTGACCCTCCAGGTCTAGCGGTCTAACAACGTCGTCGGCTTCAACGTCATTGATACCAAGAGTAAGGGTGGTGGCTTCAATGACCATGGTAGGAGAAGGTGGCTTTGGGGCAGCGCTCCACGATGCACGCAGAGACTCCCATGGGGGCACAATGAAGTCTGGAGGGGAGATTGTTCCACTTCCAGCTCGCTGGATGAGCATGTACAATAACGTCTAACGTCGTGTCAAGACAGTATCCAAAGATGAGCAAAAATATAAACACCTCGAGGTGTAGGCCCTCGTGTTCGTATGTCATAAAAAGCACTCGGGCAACTTTCCTCGTCAATTGGACAGTACCGCTTGATATGCTCGCATACAGCTTTGCGACTCGTTCACGTACGCGTTCCCTGAAGGACAAGATGGTGCTGAGTGACGGCCAATCTTCGTTCTTTTCTGGGACTTCAGAATGCGCCTGATAACACATCACTAACATCTATAAAGAGGAATGGAGAAAAACGAACATGGCACTGGGCCGGATCGTCCACGTTAGGGTCGATACCCCTCTATTTGTGAGCAAGGTATTGAGCTATGCCCAACGCGAGGAAAGACGACCTACTTCAAAGATAAACTATGGCACAAGAATGAGCACAAACTAACTCATAAATTATACAAAACCAACCTTGAACGCTTGAGGCTCAGTATGTGGTTCCTTCAACAAGCGAGAGAGGTGAATATCCAAGAATGTGGGGATGTGACCGAAATAAAACAGGCAGATGTGGCGAAGATCAATAGGCCTCTCGAAATGCATGGACGACGGAATCATGCGAAGAGTCACAAAGTCCCATGCGTTCCATATTTCATCCCAGTCTCGCATGGTCGGAACACCGAACTTATTCCCAACAATTTCCGTGCTGGGTGCAGCAGGTGGCGACAACAAGGGAAATGAGATTGGTGGGCGCTCGAGTAACCACAGAGAATAGCGCGAGGTGGCGTCCGTCCAGCGCTGAATGGGACGCAAGTTGGCGTCGGTGAACAACGTATAGACATCGCTCTCCGAGTACTGAGAGAGATGATAAGAACCAAAGATTCGACATTAGACAACCTTCTACCTTAAGAGACATCTCAACCTTGACAAGTTCATCCTTGGAGAAATAAACATCTTCTTTTGTGCCTGGAATCATGACACGGTGAGAGTGCAGGCACTTGTAGAACGCCTCATGGGTACCTAGACCAACGTGAATAAGATAGCTATAACTCGCCGACTATTAAATACACTCACGTCTTCCAACATCATAGGAATTGGTATATTGCCAATTACCAAGATCAAAGAGACCCGAATCACCGAGTGCGGTCCCAGCCGCCTTGAGCCCGTTCATGATGAAGTCTCTAGTAAGGCCTTTGGGGTCGTTGTAAGCAACCTCGATTTCTTCACGGCTATTGTCGTGATCCAGACCAAGCAGGAGAGTATCTCCATGGCCAGCGCGTAGGGGTAATGAGCGAAGGAACCGGGCATCTTGTCCCCGTGAAAAATTGCCGATAGAGGAGCCTAGGAATAAGAGGTGGAGAGGTGGATGCCCCTGAGTAGATCCCTTTGTGGCGTCGGCGGCTTGAATCATGGCGTCTGCTGTGGGTGGTGATAATTCAGGGGAAGGGTCTCCACGATCGTTCTGACGCGTGATACGCTCGGCAAATGAACCGTTACTATCAGCGTAAACTCCGCTGTCAACCGTCACGTCCAAGCCACCTTGGAGTATGAAAGCAACCCCATTATCATAGGTGCCAAGCATGCCTTTCGCCTCGATCTTTCCATGAATAGCGGAACCGACATCGGAATTGAACAACTGAATCAGAGTTCGTTGAATCTCTCGCTCTTCGAGATCAAGCGCAAAGTATGTCACAGGGGGACTGATTGGAGTTCCCGATAGTAAAGTGGCGAACGCATGCAATATATGCGAGGTCTTTCTCAGAGCACTGTGGAACACGTTAGCGATACAGCCGATGTAAAAGATACAAGCGTGAGGCTTCAACAGATGTTGTGAAAGTAGAGAATGGTCGAACATCTAGCGATGCAAAACCTGCGTACTCACCCAGCACCAAGTTCTAATAATACCGGTTGTGCACCTTCTACCGGAGGGCGGCTCTGCATGATTTGTGCCATCTCGGAAGCATGTATGCGCAGTATTTCTTCTTCAGCACCATACAAGTAGTACTCTGGCGCACCCATAGTGATATCATCATAAAGCCTGAGGCCGCGTTCGTCGTACAAAAGCAAGGTGGGCAATGATTTAGCGTTCAGCGGTGCTGTCAGACCCCTAACGATAGCACGAGGGATGTCGTGTTGGGGTTGATCCACGGCGCCTCGATAGTTTCGAATGTCAAGGATGTCAACTATGGCGCTTGCGTCGCCCATGGCGGAGAAGTGAGAACGGATGTAACGGGAGAGCGGTGGTCTCTGCTGACAGTGGGAACAGGTTACATCCGACCCTCTTTATGCGGACACGCCCTCTGAGGGTGCTGAAGTAAGCAGAGCCCTATAATGAGCTGCCTCTGGCCTCGAAGCTAGGCAGAATCGACCGTCGGAGCTCCCCCCACCCCACGCTAGCCCCCTGGCACATCGTGCGGCCGTAAGGCGACATGAAGATGAAGAGAACCCTTGATCGCGTGTCCGCCGTGGGGATCAACGATATCGCGGGCTACGCGAACCTACTTGCTGGCAGAAATGATGCCGTCTAAGGCAAAAACGGCATGAAAGCATAATTCAAAAGAAAGCGGTCTCACTGGACATCGAATATACATTGCGTGTTCGCAGGGGAAGACAGGCGAGATCATCCACCACGCTCTGAGGCCTCGTCTATATATCATTCGAATCCAAATCACGCAAAGATGGCGACATGCAGCGGCACACGTCATATCAGCACAGCATCGCGACTCCCAGTTCGTGGTCTGGTTCCCACGCCTTATTCGTGATATGCGGGATGACGAGAACCTTGATCTGAAGGAGCAGCCCATCTCGGAGGGACTAGGACGTGCACCACAGTCTCCGTGCGAGGAGGGAACCGTGTCTCGGGACTCCGCGTGAGGGGGCATGGCTGGAGGACACGCAGACTCGGACGGGGAATCCAAGTCGAGGTCTGCTCGAAGGACCAGCTTCACCGGATACAGGCTTAACCTCTTTGGCAGTGTGCACCAAGCCGGATCTAATGGTGGCGCAAACTTTGGACTGAGCGGCCTCCCACGAGAACCTGATCTGTGTCATGCGACTCCGCTGATGTGAGCGCTGCGGTCGTAACGCTGTTCGCCGACGCGCTGGTTCAGCACACCCGCAGGAGCAGGGTGGTGTTCACGATTCTTTGGCAGCCCGGATGCCATCAGGACTCGAGCGCGTCGGTAACTGACGGTAGGGACTGCTGCCCAATCCGTGGACGATCGACGACGTGCGCCTGTCATCGACCTTCGGCCGAAGTGGTGACTTGGGGGCCAGGGCTAAATTATTCGACTTCCTGAAATGTCGCGCACCGCACGAGCCATGCGCGTCTCAAAGCACAACGCCTTCCCAACGGCCATATCGCAGGCCATCCACGCATCATCGTCAGAGCGAGCAGGCTCGAGAACGGCGTCGAACGCGCTAGGGTCCGCGGGGTATCTAGTGAATAACTGATGATCTTATCTTTCCAAGAGCTTGCGGGAA
This sequence comes from Boletellus aff. lepidospora, assembly GCA_038094175.1. Taxonomy (NCBI): domain Eukaryota; kingdom Fungi; phylum Basidiomycota; class Agaricomycetes; order Boletales; family Boletaceae; genus Boletellus; species Boletellus aff. lepidospora. The sequence goes on from JBBPTT010000111.1 coordinate 24,329, forward strand.
GTCGCGACCAAATCTACCAGCCTTGTCAATCCAAAGAGAGACGTTGACCATTCCAATGCCCCAAGGCCCGAGGGTGGGGATGTCGGGTTCTTCCTACACACGACGTTCCAGCAAACCCACATCCTTGGTCAATGCACAGCCACCGACCCGGTCGGAACCTGAAAACACCCAAAGCAACGACTTAGTCAGCCGAGATACTTTCTCCGTCGTCCACATCCTTCGACGATGAGTGCTGCGTTTGTTCCCCCACCACCGGGCATGCCGCCCCCACCGCCAGGTATGCCCCCACAACTGGGCTTTGGCCAGCATGCTTCGACCCGCATGCCTCCCGAGATGCTTGTGCAAAAGTCGCAAAAATGGATTTCCATGCAAAAGAAACGCTATGGCGAAAAACGCAAAGGAGGTTACGTCGACATGGGCAAACAGGTGTGTGCAGTTTCGTACGTTGCCATCTTCACCACCATCATGTACTGTAGGATCTCCCCCCAGAACATGTTCGTAAAATAATAAAGGACCACGGAGATATGAGTAACAGAAAGTTCCGCAATGATAAACGCGTCCACCTCGGTGCACTCAAGTACGTGCCGCACGCTGTCATGAAACTTCTTGAAAACATCCCCTATCCCTGGGAACAAGTCCGCGAAGTCCCTGTCCTGTATCATATAACTGGCGCCATTACCTTTGTGAACGAGATACCTCGTGTCATCGAGCCCGTTTACCATGCGCAGTGGAGCACCATGTGGCTTGCTATGCGCCGAGAAAAACGTGACCGTAGACATTTCAAGCGTATGCGCTTCCCTCCTTTTGACGATGAAGAACCACCATTGGACTATGGTGACAACGTTCTGGATGTCGACCCCTTGGAGGCGATTCAACTAGAACTGGACCCCGACGAAGACGCTGCGATCGTCGACTGGTTTTATGACCCAAGACCACTTGTCGATGCCCCCGCCGTCAATGGTTCATCATACCGCTATTGGTCACTCACTCTCCCCGTCATGGCGAACCTCTATCGTCTTGGACGTACTCTTTTGTCTGACCGTCCGGATAGTAATGCAAGCTACCTGTTTGACAAAAGGTCTTTCTTCACAGCCAAAGCACTTAACATGGCCATCCCAGGGGGTCCCAAGTTTGAGCCGCTTTATCGCGACATGGACGCGTTTGACGAAGACTGGAACGAGTTTAACGATATCGGCAAGGTGATCATCCGGAATCAAATTCGTACCGAGTACAAAGTCGCTTTTCCTCATCTATACAACTCTCTTCCCCGGTCCGTTCACCTGTCCCCTTATCACGTACCCAAAAACGTGTACATCCGGACCGATGACCCAGACTTGCCCGCATTTTACTTCGACCCCCTCATCAACCCTGTTTCCTTGCGAGGGGCAACGCCCAAGAATGCTCCTCTTCTCTCTCACGAGGATAGAGTCTTTGGCCCCAATGGGGCAGATGAGGACGGCTTTGAGCTTCCTGAAGAAGTGTTTCCATTTCTGGAGGAGAAGCCTTTGGAAAACGACCTCACTGCGGATGCTATTGCTCTGTGGTGGGCCCCTGATCCGTACAACCGCCGGTCTGGTCGGATGAGACGCGCACAAGATATACCGTTGGTAAAGAACTGGTATCTCGAACACTGTCCTCCCAATCAGCCCGTAAAAGTTCGCGTCTCGTATCAGAAGCTGCTTAAATGCTATGTCTTGAACGAGCTCAAGAGTCGTCCGGAGAAGGCTATGACGAAGAAGAACCTGTTTCGACAACTCAAGGCAACGAAATTCTTCCAGACGACAAGGCTTGATTGGGTGGAGGCTGGCTTGCAAGTCTGCAGGCAAGGTTACAACATGCTCAACCTGTTAATCCATCGCAAGGTTACCTACTTTTAACATACAAAGGATCCCTTGGCTAACTTTCGTGTTGTAGAACCTGAACTATCTTCACTTGGACTATAACATGAACTTGAAGCCTGTCAAGACGCTTACAACCAAAGAACGCAAAAAGTCTCGCTTCGGGAATGCTTTCCACTTGTGTCGCGAAATCCTGCGCCTTACCAAGCTCGTCGTTGATGCTCATGTCCAGTTTCGGCTTGGCAACGTGGATGCTTTTCAACTTGCTGATGCTCTGCAGTATATTTTTGCTCATATTGGTGCCCTCACCGGGATGTACCGCTACAAGTACAAGGTCGGTTGGTACTATGCCGTCGTATTTTCGTTTGCTCATTTCTCATTTTAGTTAATGAGACAAGTACGCATGACAAAGGACTTGAAGCATTTGATCTACTATCGCTTCAACACAGGCCCTGTCGGCAAAGGTCCTGGATGTGGCTTTTGGGCGCCTGGGTGGCGAGTCTGGCTCTTCTTCATGCGTGGCATCGTTCCCCTCCTTGAGCGTTGGCTTGGGAACCTTCTTGCTCGCCAGTTCGAGGGTCGCAATAGCAAGGGCATCGCGAAAACGGTTACGAAACAACGTGTAGAGTCGCACTACGATCTGGAGCTCCGTGCGGCTGTGATGCATGATATTTTGGATATGATGCCGGAGTCTATCAAGCAGAACAAGGCCAAGACAATTCTGCAGCACTTGTCCGAAGCTTGGCGGTGCTGGAAGGCAAACATCCCTTGGAAGGTTCCCGGAATGCCGACCGCTATTGAGAATATTATCCTGCGGTACATCAAGAGTAAGGCCGATTGGTGGTGCTCGTACGTCTTTTGTTTCGTTGAGGTGGGATCATTTTTGTTGATGGGTTGTTTCTATCAGCGTTGCTCACTACAATCGTGAACGCATACGTCGCGGTGCCACAGTCGACAAGGCAGTTGTGAAGAAAAACTTAGGTCGGCTTACCCGTGAGTCGTGCATTTTCTCGGGTCATTGTTACTCTGACGGTCTACCAGGTCTTTATCTCAAGGCTGAACAGGAACGACAGCATGGTTACCTCAAGGATGGTCCCTACATCAGCGCGGAGGAGGCTGTCGCTATATACACTGCAACTGTCCATTGGCTAGAGAGTCGCAAGTTCGCTCCCATTCCATTCCCGTGAGTTAATCCGTGTCTGTTGATAGCCTACTCACGCAGGAAATAGACCATTATCATACAAACACGATACGAAACTTTTGGTCTTGGCCCTTGAGAAGCTGAAGGAGGCTTATTCAGTCAAAGGGCGGCTCAATCAGTCCCAGCGTGAGGAACTGGCACTCATTGAACAAGCATACGACAACCCTCATGAATGTAAGTCACATTTACTCAATTTTAGTAATGGAACATTTTAAACGACATTAGGCTTGTCGCGCATCAAACGTCTACTTCTCACTCAACGTGCCTTCAAAGAGGCAGGCATCGAGTTTTTCGACACTTACGACAAACTGATCCCTTGTTACGACATCGAACCTGTAGAAAAGATAACTGACGCTGTGAGTATGTTTCTTTTGTACGCTTCATAATTAACGAATCTGCTGTAGTACCTTGATCAATTCCTGTTCTTCGAAGCGGACAAGAGAGGGTTGTTTCCTGCTTGGATCAAGCCTGCCGACACTGAGCCACCTCCCCTTCTCGTGTATAAATGGTGTCAGGGCATCAACAACTTGACCGATGTTTGGGAGACCGCTGAGGGCGAGTGCAATGTTATGATGGAAACTGTATTTTCCAAGGTATACGAGAAGATCGACCTGACGCTTCTTAACCGTTTACTACGCCTCATCTTGGATCACAATTTGGCAGATTATATAACTGCGAAGAACAACACCGGTAGGGTCGATGCATATTTCACGAGCAAGGCTAATGCATTCTTTTCAGTCTTGACATACAAAGACATGGCACACACCAACGCCTACGGGCTCATCCGTGGACTTCAATTCTCTGCCTTTGTCTTCCAATACTATGGTCTCGTGCTCGATCTTTTGATCCTTGGACTGCAAAGGGCCAGCGAGATGGCTGGACCACCTCAGATGCCAAATAACTTCTTGCAGTATCGCGATTCCGCCACTGAAACCCGGCATCCGATTCGACTCTATTCTCGCTACGTCGACAGATTACACATTCTCTTCCGTTTCACGGCCGACGAAGCTCGCGATCTCATCCAGCGCTACTTGAGTGCCAACCCGGATCCTACGAACAATAACGTTATTGGTTACAACAACAAACGCTGCTGGCCTCGTGACTGTCGAATGAGACTCATCAAGCACGACGTCAACCTCGGCAGAGCTGTGTTTTGGAACGTGAAACAAAGCTTGCCCAGGTCTTTGACAACTATTGAATGGGAGGACACCTTCGTCAGCGTCTACTCTCAGAATAACCCCCAACTCTTATTTTCCATGTGCGGGTTTGAGGTCCGCATATTACCGAAGATCAGGACCATGGGGGGAGAACAGTTCTCCTTAAAAGACGCAGTCTGGAACCTCACAAACGAGCAGACGAAGGAACGCACTGCGCAGGCCTTCCTTCGAGTGTCAGATGAAGGTGTGTTAAAGCAACTGCAATCCTCCTCTTGAGATATCGAGGTCATGTTTTTTTGCAGGTGTCCAGCAGTTCAACAATCGCATTCGACAAGTACTGATGAGTTCCGGTTCAACAACATTTTCAAAGATCGTCAATAAGTGGAACACAGCCCTTATTGGTCTCATGACCTACTACCGAGAGGCTGTTATTCACACGAACGAACTACTCGACGCGCTGGTGAAAGCAGAGAACAAGATTCAGACACGAGTCAAGATTGGTTTGAACAGTAAAATGCCCTCTCGTTTTCCTCCTGTCGTGTTTTATACACCCAAGGAATTGGGTGGTCTCGGGATGTTGTCCATGGGTCATGTTCTAATTCCCCAAAGTGATCTTCGTTGGTCGAAACAGACTGACGTTGGGGTCACGCACTTCCGCGCTGGTATGTCCCATGAGGAAGATCAACTCATTCCAAACCTGTATCGTTATCTCCAACCATGGGAAGCCGAGTTTCTGGATTCTGCACGCGTTTGGTCAGAATACTCAATGAAACGCAAGGAGGCGAATGCACAGAACCGTCGCCTGACTCTCGAGGATCTTGAAGATAGTTGGGACAGAGGTATTCCTCGCATCAATACACTATTTCAGAAGGATCGGCACACGTAAGATGAGAGATACCGTGTTTTCTAGCCGCACTGACGACTTTTTTTTTCAAGTCTTGCTTATGACCGTGGTTGGCGTGTGCGTACCGACTGGAAGCAATATCAACTACTGAAACAGTGCGTCTCCCTCTTCTGTTATTCGCCCCAGACTAACTCTGTGCAGTAACCCCTTCTGGTGGACTTCGCAAAGACATGATGGAAAGCTATGGCAGCTTAACAATTATCGGGTGGATGTCATAGCTGCTCTTGGTGGCGTTGAGGGAATTCTCGAACATACGCTGTTCAAGGGTACTTACTTCCCAACATGGGAGGGTCTATTCTGGGAGAAAGCGTCCGGTTTTGAGGAGTCCATGCGATACAAGAAACTCACAAATGCCCAGCGATCTGGTTTGAACCAAATCCCCAACCGTCGGTTCACGCTATGGTGGAGTCCGACAATCAACCGCGCGAACGTTTACGTTGGTTTCCAGGTTCAGCTTGACTTAACTGGCATCTTCATGCATGGCAAGATTCCTACACTCAAGATTAGTTTAATCCAAATTTTCCGTGCTCATCTGTGGCAGAAGAGTGAGTCTGTATAATGTCCCGCGCACCGGCTTTTCTTGAACGACATCTTGCAGTTCATGAGAGTGTTGTCATGGACCTGTGTCAGGTATTCGATCAGGAGTTGGAACCCCTACAAATCGAGACGGTTCAGAAGGAGACAATCCACCCTCGCAAGAGTTACAAGATGAATTCGTCGTGTGCCGATATCCTCTTGTTCTCGGCATATAAATGGAACATTACTCGACCATCCCTCGTGACCGACGTAAGTCTCTACTCCTATGGTTGTGCGAGTGCTTATCCCATGGTGCAGAATAAAGATGTCTTGGATGGCACCACGAGTAACAAGTATTGGATTGATGTGCAGCTTCGGTGGGGTGACTTTGATTCACATGATATTGAACGGTATACGCGTGCGAAGTTCCTTGACTACGTAAGTGGTATGGCTCAGTGCAATTGGCCCCCAGATCATACTTTCTCAGGTATCCGATTCGATGAGCATTTATCCATCGCCCACTGGTGTCATGATTGGCATGGATCTCGCGTACAACTTGTGGTCGGGATACGGGAATTGGTTCCCTGGAATGAAGCCTCTCATTCAACAAGCTATGGCCAAGATCATGAAGGCAAATCCTGCCTGCCATGTCCTACGCGAACGCATACGCAAAGGTCTCCAGCTATACTCCTCAGAACCAACAGAACCGTATTTAAACAGTCAGAACTACTCGGAACTATTCTCAAACCAAATCATTTGTGCGTGCATCGGATTCAGCACACAGCGTAATTTACCTTTGATACAGGGTTCGTTGATGACACGAACGTGTATCGCGTGACGATTCACAAGACCTTCGAGGGTAACTTGACTACCAAACCCATTAGTGAGTGGCCAGTCTTATTCGTGGCGCAATATATCTTACTGCATTCCTTAGACGGTGCCATTTTTATCTTCAACCCGCGGTCAGGGCAACTTTTCCTGAAAATCATCCACACCAGTGTCTGGGCCGGTCAAAAGCGTTTGGGACAGCTCGCGAAATGGAAGACGGCCGAAGAAGTAGCTGCCTTGGTTCGCTCTTTACCTGTTGAGGAGCAACCCAAGCAGGTGATCGTCACCCGCAAGGGAATGCTGGGTAAGTAACGACGTATCGATATCTGCACATGTCGCTTATCTCGTTTACTAGATCCTTTGGAGGTGCATTTGTTAGATTTCCCGAACATCGTTATCAAGGGTAGTGAGCTACAGCTCCCGTTCCAAGCGTGCATGAAAATGGAAAAGTTTGGTGATTTGATCCTTGTAAGCCTTGGGTCGTTCTGAAAATGCTTGAACTGACAAGAATCTTTTCTAGCGTGCCACGCAACCACAGATGGTGCTCTTTAGTCTATATGGTATGCCCGATATTCAGTTGGTGATACGGATCTTACATCACCAACAGACGACTGGTTAAAATCCATCTCTAGTTATACTGCTTTCTCTCGTCTCATCCTCCTCTTACGTGGTCTACATGTGAACAACGAGAAAGCGAAGGTTATTCTTCACCCCGACAAATCGACGGTAACGGAACCTCACTTCGTGTGGCCAACATTAACAGACGACGAATGGATCAAGGTTGAGGTAGCCATGAAGGATCTTATTTTGGCTGTGAGTGGTACCATCATCCCGTAGCTAGCCCATTGTGATGTCTTACCTTCTGATGAAAGGACTTCGGGAAACGTAATAGTGTCAACATTGCATCGTTGACGGCCAGCGAAATCCGTGACATCATTCTTGGACAAGAGATAGTCGCACCCTCTGTGCAGCGCCAGCAAATGGCGGAATTGGAGAAGGGCGCCGAAGCCCAGGGACAGGTTACGGCCGTTCAAACGTGAGTCCTGGCTGAAACAACTGTCCGCCGCTCTGCTGACTCCGATGTTAGTCAAACAACTAACATCCACGGTGACACAATCCAGACGGTCACGAGTAAGTGGACCCTCAGTAACCTTACGTGTGCCATGTTAAGCAACTCCATAACATTGTAGCAACGAGCTATGAGCAACAAGTGTTCAGCAGTAAATCTGATTGGCGCGTCCGTGCCATCTCTGCGACTCATTTGCCACTTCGTCTCCAACATATCTATGTGTCCAACGACGACGTGAAAGACGATGCTGCTTCGTATACATACGTGCTACCAAAGAATGTTCTACGCGCTTTCATCACCGCTGCAGACTTGCGCACTCAAGTTGCCGCTTTCATGTACGGTGTCTCTCCGCCAGACAACAAGCAAGTCAAGGAGATCAAAGCAGTGGCCTGGGTACCCCAACGTGGCAGCAACAACAATGTCGAACTGCCAGCTCAGCTCCCCAAAGACGACTTTTTACTGAAGGACCTGGAACCTCTGGGATGGATTAAGACTCAGGCGCTTGAACTCAATCATCTCTCTCCCACTGATGTTACCACACAAGCGAAGTTTATGGCAGATCACCCTGAATTTGGATCCTCAACAATCTGTATTGCGGCCTCGTTTACCCCTGGTTCCGTCTCTTTATCTGCTCACTCATTGGCTGTTGCTGGATTTGAATGGGGTCGCAAAAACACGGACAGCTCGGCTAATCCACCGGGCTTCAACCCCAACATGTCCGAGCGTGTCCAACTTTTACTATCGGATCGTATTTTCGGCATGACTCTTGTTCCCGAGGGCAAGGTCTGGAACTACGGTATCGGTCTTACTCAGTTGTGGTCATCGAACCTGCCGTACAGTATGATCCTCGACACCCCACTTCTCTTCTGGGCAGAGGAGCACCGACCTGCAGCATTCCTGACTGTAGGTTAATCTTTACTTCTGGCTGAATGCATTGCTCATACACTGGCCCCGCAGTTCGCAAGCTTGGAACAGGGTGAAGACAGCGCGGACGTAGAGAATAGCTTTGCTTAATGTATCGTACTTGTTCAGTCAGGTGTATTATTTGTTACTCCAATATCTGTTCTCACTGGCTCGAGGTGTGCTCATGGCAACACGAGAACACACAACCAGTCAGCAGTAAGGTGCTACAGATCACGATGTCGTTACGAAGCCAAGAGAAATAACTGAGCTACGCTGAGAAAGACCTAGCTTACTCTCCTCCTGATGTACAGGCTTTTCTACCTCGGGTCGCCTCATCGTGACTATATGGGGTTTAGAGTCCCTCCGAGGTGGTGGCGGAGAAAGGGCTATAAAGTCACGGTCTGGCTCGAGCGGCGGGGTCCTCAAGCCGCTCACCATACTCGATGACGGTGGTATCGATCGGAGATGGCTACGGGGTGGTTTTGGAGTGTTCGACGAGACAGGGTTTGAAAGCTGTAGAAAGCTCGGATCGTCCGGTATCGTCATGATATGTTCACCAAGCCCGAACGGGTGGGAAAATCGAAAACCAGGCGTGGGGAGGTCGTCGTCGTCGTTGTCATCACTGAGATCCAGCGTGCTAACCCGGAGGGAGGGCGTCAAGTGTGATGGCGATTGAACAGGGGAAATGGGAGGGGTGCTTAGAAGGCGCAACCGCTGTCTGATGGATAAGCTCCTTGGGGAGGGAAAGGCAAGATCGATGGAATTAGAATTTCTTGAGAGGACCGAGGACGGACGGGACGACGGTGTAGAAATTGGATGAAGATCTGCTGTTCCGGTACTTGAGCTCCGGCGATGGCCGGGAGCAAACACGGCTTCGTCCGGCCGAGGGGGAAGAGCAGACGAAGGGGGTGGTTTGGGTGAGGTCAGGGAGAGCCGCAACGCACGCTGTGCGACAGAGCTTCTGAAAGACTTTCGGGGGGCAGAATCCGGCTCTGATGCAGACCCCTGAATAACTGGGGCAGGAGGGGGAGCAAAACTAGGCGCTGGCCGTGGTGGCGGCATTGAACGTCGTTTGACTGTACCGACATGACCTGCATGTGACGAGACATGGACCAACAAGGACATTGGCCTCGGCGATGCACCATGGCAGACGATCGACCTCGTCGATGAAGGGAAGGACTCTCTGCTAAAGGTAATAGGTATCTGAGACCGACTTCGCGAATCCGAAGTGTTTGTCGAACTAGCGCTGTACGTTGAGGAACCGGAAGCACGTTTCCAGAATGTAGGCGACAGCAAAGGACCGCTTCTAGGACTGAGTCCACCTTGAGACTGGGAACAGAAAGAATTAGCCGGAGAAGGGTCAGTGGTGACTGGCACAGAGGCGCTCGGTTCTACCGAGGTACAAGGGTCATTTTCTGGTTCTGATGGAATGGAAGGCGGGGGTCCCGAAGGTGGTGTAAGCTGCTTCGGAAGGGGAATGCCTTGCCGAGACCATCTTTTAGTGATAGTGGTACCATGTGGGAGCTTATCCGATGGTAGGGTTCTACCCCGAGGGGTTGCTAAAGGATTGGGGATTTCATCTCCCGACAGAGTCAAGGCCACCTCATCGCTTTGCTCGCCACCATCCCCTTCACCAATACAAAGAGACTGCATCTCCAAGCCCGGATCCGGGGAGAAAGACCCAGACAGTCTGCCTGAATATACGCTGGATGAACAAGGGGACACAGGAGGCGATGTTTCCCTCAGCGTGACGTCACTAGTGCTCCCAGACGAAATCCCGAAGTTTCCTGCAACGCTGCGATTACCACTAGCTTGCTTGTACATCCCCTGTCGCTCGAGTACAAGTGCTGTGGGAATGGTTGCGGGAACATGCTTGCATTTCCTAGGGGGGGGTTGCAAAGAGAACGTCAATGCGCCTTGAGGTGAGACAGAGGAAGTAGGCGGAGTGCTTGAGCCTGGGAGTGCACTAGAAGAACTGGCTTCAGGGACAACAGTCGATATCTCTGGTGTGTCGCGCTCCTTTGATATCTTCAAGTCTGATGCAGTAATAACGACGGGCGGATTGGATGAGCGCAAGCTCGGAGCAGGCGAACCTTGTCCTGACACGCGTGGGTGTGGCAGAGGAAGCGAGTGAGAGGGGGAAGAACTGGAATCCGCAGAAGATTTGGTACGGAGCATGGTAAGAAGACTTGCACCCGCCACGCCAAAAGAATCCTCCGCATGCCCAGGTGGATAGGTGGAGGCGGGTGAGCCATCAACGGAAGGTGAGCGGGACCGTGTCCCAGAGAATATTCCCTTGATAGTAGTGGTTGGCGACGGTGACGGGGGAATGTTTATCTTCAGGGAATGAAGGGACGGAGGAGGGGACGGAGAGGTTGGTATGGAAGGTGATGGGAACGAAATGGGAGCTGAAGGCTTGGTCGGGTGCGCTGATATAAGACCCTGTAGATGCATCGAGAGCATGACATCTATATCGCCCTTTGGTTCGTTCCCCCCGTTCGTGTGCGCTGGAATATGGAGGCCGGCGCGCACGGCCCTAAGCTAGCAATCAGAATACCAGGTCACCGTAAAGCATTGAAAGACCGTACCTCTGGGTCAACACCGCGTTCTTGATCGAGGCAATCCAACGTTGCGACTCGACAGGGTCAGTGATCTGCAAAAACCACATAGTATGCAAATTGTCCTCCACACTTGCCCCACTTCGCTTTTGGGAAACGTCTTTTCCACCGAGTTTGACCACACTACCTCTCCCGCCAAGCTCTTCTTCAGCAACAAAAATGACGCTGTTTTCAGTGACCTCTAGTCTCTCGATCTCCTTGTCATCCTTTGAGGACCCTTTGAACAAGTGGACATGGGTCTTTTGACTAAGAGAATGGGATGTAAGCACAATTATACGGGGCTTCCACTGTTTTGCAAGCGCATAGACAAGTAGTGAAGAAGGCGGAGTAAATTTTGGTAGCGTCGAAGACAACAAGGTGAAGGGGCGCAATGCAAGCAGTGTCGCGGGAAATGGTGGTATACACGGCGGTTGTGGAGACGGGGACTGACGAGAATCCAGACATGACTGGCTATCTGACTTGGACAGGTCGTGTAGAAGCTCGGGGTCGAGCCCGATAGACTGTGCGGCTACGTCTCGTAACCGTTCGCGTTCCTCGTACTCGTAGTCTCCGTGTGTGGTCGTACCACCAACGGCTGAGGTGACCGTTGTACCATTATTGCGGGCGCTGATCTCGATGACACCCGGCACGACGTAACTTGTGGAGGATAGGGGGTGGAGGTTTGGTTTCTTTCGAGAGACGGAACCCATTTTCTTGCGAAAACCGAGCGCGCCGGACGCGGCCGACAAGAGGCTCGTACGGTGCCTGGGCGGAAGGGACGACAAGTGTTGCTCAGAGTACGAATGCAGGGGGACGGAGTGTGAGGAAGGGTCGTATGCGGTGGATGACTCCGAGGACTTGGAGCCAGCGTTGTCGGCATCTGAGCGAGAGGGGAAAGGGAGGAATTGGTGAGTCGCGGTAAAGAGACACTCTGGTGCTGGTCGTCATGCGAGCGCACACGCCCTGCAGTCCTTGGCTCCGTGCTGGTCCCGCAGGCGCGGACTGGCGAGAAGGAGAAAAACGGCACTCACTGTGATCATGTCTGCGCCCAAACTCGAGCAGGTTCGAGTCCGCGTCGTCGAAGGAGGGGTCGGTCCGTGTGGACGTGCTTGAAGCGGGGGGAGGGACAGGGCTCGGGCTGGTCGCGGGGGAGGGGGACGAGGTGGAGAGGCGCCTGGGGAGCCGGGGGTGGCGGGAGATGCTGAGTGAGAGGGGCATGGGCGAGAAGAGATGGAAACGCTGGCGAGAGACGGGTGAGATATGAGCGCGCCGTTGCATCAGAGGCAGTGGAAACGTGCGGATAGCCACGCACGCAGAACCGGAGCGGCTCTTGCAGGGAGATAGCAGGCTGCAACACTTGCCTTGTCGTCGTCGTCGCCGTCGTCATGCATGTCGGCGACGAGGTCAGCTCAGCCTGCTCGGACTCGGACGTGGCGCAGCGCGTGCAGCCGTCAATGTTGAATGCGACCCACGTCAACTCGTACGTGCTACACGTCAACCTCGTCGCGACGGTACCTGGACTACCCCGACCGCCGCTTGTACGTCCCATATGGCCCCACAGTCCCTGGCGCCCCCCCCAGCATCTTCCTCGGAGCCGTCCCGTCGTTGTGTCGTGGAATGGCCAGCTTCTGCTGACACGGCTCGACCGCGTCGGTCCCCCCAGACCCGGCTCTGTTCGCACACTCGGCCTCCCGAACATCGAGGCCAAGCAGACGCCTGAGAACGGCATTTTCGCCCTCCAGACGCGAAAGCTCGCACTCCCGTTCCAACGCCCAGTCGTCGCCCTCTCCCTGTCCAAACTCAAAGTCGTCCGGCGGCAGGCCGTTGTTTTCCGTGGTTAGATTCCGACAAATCGTGGATGTGACATCTTCCCCGTTAAGGATACGCAGGAGAGCGCGTAACGTGGACGATATCCGACCTAGCGAAATAGATTCCGCAGTCGTCGACGAAAGGACGCGGAGGAGATTCTCGGACTCCTTGACAAGAAGTCTCGCTTCATACTCGCGGATCAACGCGAGCTCGTGCTCTTGGACATCCCTCTACACGACGGGTTGTGATCATTGATTGACAACGGACAGCAAACGACGTACTGCTCTCGTGCGGAAAGCACCCATGACACTCTCCAGTGTCTGCTCATACTCCTTGATGAGTGCACCCAGCTGTTTGTTGTCGTGCAGGAGACTCTGGTTTTCGGTCGCAAGAGACGAATTCATCCGTTCGAGTTCTGCATCGTATACATCTATAATAACAATGCACCCATGAGTCGTCGGTCGTCCGCTTTCTCTGTGCGTGTAAATACCTTGAGGCTTGTCGAGATTGAACCTGTCGGCCAAGGGATCTGTATGTGCGTGGTCCCACACAGCTCAGACGCACCTTCTCAGCACGAACCCGGTTTTCGAGTGAGCGGCCTGGGTCTGTGGACGTTGGCTGAGTGTTGGCTCGGTCAGCGAGGAAGAGATGCAACCTTGGCAGCCCCCGTGGAAGCGTGCAACGTTATGGAGAGAGACTGGTTCTGTACGAGCTGTTCCGAGAGTTCCTGGATGGTGTTCAAGAGCTGGACGAGCTCGGACTCGCCAGCGTGGTCGAGGATGGTCATTGCACGCAGCACCTCCCTATTGGTCCACTCGTGGACTCCCCCAACGTCAACAACTACCAAACCTGGCCCACAAAGCCAGGGCTGCAGAGTGACTCTAATCACTTCAATGCACATCCATTGTCCTCCGTGGACGTGTGGATCGACCTTGCCCGTCAGGACGCTTGTATATGATGTCCTGACGTCCAGCTGATCGCTCGCCATCGACATGGCTTCACCACCCAAATCTCGTCCACTGGTCCGTATGAAATCTGCACCTCTGCGACTAGTCCAGCACACACCCAATGCGAACGCTGCGAGCGTCGACAACGGCGAGTCTGCTCCATCCGTGTCGGGTGTACCGAACGCTGTCGCTCTCCCTCACTTTCATCTAGAGAAGACCTTCCCTGCTATCTTGGCCCCGTTGTTGCTCCTTCGTAGGATTCCCGAATCGCAGGATGTTCATGCATTACGCGCGCTGGCGCTCGTATTCTCTCATTGCCTTGATGCGATCTTGCACTCCATGGCCCATCTCCCCGAACATATGCCCACCAGTCCAAAGTACCACCTTGCACTGCGTGGGGTCATCTTCTCAAAGGACACGTTCCTGGGACACGTTAGCCATATTCCGCTACACGACCGGCCGTCATCTCGTCGGGAAGCAATTCACGTCGCCATGCAATTCCTTGACTTGACGGTATCGAGCCTCAAGAGCTTCTTAAACGCTGCAGCCTATGAAGCAGCACAGTTGAAGCCTCTGCCACAAATCCCTGTCGAGGACGGCTCTACCCCGGTCACGGACGAATCCGGTCCATCAGCTTCGCGCTCGCATTCCTCCGTTGAGAGTCACCATCTCGGTTCGAATGCATATACTTTGGCATCGCGTTCGACGGGCGCACTCGATCGACCACGAAAATCAAAGGTCTCTGCGTTGCTCAAGCCCCTCCGTAGAGTAAGAAAGTCGCCTTCTTTGTCGAGCTTGGTTTGTCTCGATTCCGTCGAATCTAGCACGCTGATCAACGGCGAACCGGACGACCTGGGCCATGGTTATGTGCATGTATCCGTCAACATCCGCAATTCATTGGTTCAGTTTCCTGTTTCAATCGATCCAGCTGCCGCCGCAATACCCCACCCCGAAGACGACACAGAATTATGGAAGGATCGTAACAGGTTGGCCCAACTTGCATCCCTCAAGGCTCTCGTGCGGTATATGACAAGCCCCGATGCCGACAACGACGTGGAGATCGTCGATGTCTTCTTCTTATGTTTTCGCTTTTTCTCGAGCCCCAAAGAGACTTTAGACGCCCTTGTCTCTAGATATGATGAAAAATTAGCCTGCCAATCTCCTTCCATGGTCCAGTCACATTCCGTACAGGTCAAGATACGCATCACGAGGTTGTTGTACCTCTGGGTGGACCTTCACTGGCGAGCAGAGGACGCCGAAGTGTTGACACCTCTAACTCAGTTTGCCTTCTCTCGCTTGGCACGGGACATACCATGGGAAGCGTCCTTGAAGTTGGTTTCCTCGTTACACCAGCGGGCTTGCGCCGGCGAGAAATCTCGGGGACTTAGAAAGGAAAAAACGATTGCCCGCGCGGGAACCAAGTATCGGCAGGAGGCGCTCAGCAGCGCTTGGGAACCACGAGAGAAAAAATCGATGATGAAACACGACTTTTCCAGAGTCAAACTCGAGCACTTTCACTCTCCCGGTGGCCATGCCATGTTGGCACTTCAAATAACGCTTCTGTTATGGGAAAAGTATCGTGCTTTCGAACCTGAGGACGCGGTTCGGTATCTGATGACCAGGAACGGTGACGATAGCCCACCAACATCCCAGATCGCACGCAAAGTGGCAAATTTCATGGCCTATGAAAGGGCTGTACACCGATTTGTCATGAACAGTATCGGGACGGCCGAATCGGTGCAAAAGCGAACTGAACTGACTGAATTTTTCCTAGAGTTGGCCACTGTGAGTGTTCCCTTGACGGAGTGACGAGGGCCGGTTAACATGGAGACAGAAATGCCATGAACTCCGTAATTTCTCGGCCTCCTGTCTAATCGTTCTCGCCTGTGACCGACCGAGCGTACTTCCTTTCGTCGGGGTATGCAACTTTTATAATCGCAGCAGATGCCCATTTATCCTCATTTGGCTGCCAGAAATTGAGGCTCAGTCCAGCTCATGAGCGAATGAAGACTGCATTACGGGATTTCTATACTCGGGAAAACCATCATATGGCAGGTTATAAGCAAGCGCTGCAAAGTTGTTGCTGTCCCGCCCTTCCCGGAATGAGTGCGTATTTTTCTCTCTTGCGTGGCACAGACCTACCAGACACGTCAGATAGTGCTTTTCATCAGGGAAGTTGCGCGTGGATGTGGTTCTGGACCCTATGAACAGCACCCCGTGTATCCTGGCCCTCTTCTGATAAACTTGAAACGCTACCGTCCGATAACGTGGGCTGTTAGGGGTAAGTTTGAGTCTCTGACCTATTCAGCGATATCGACGGTTCTTGTGCAGTGATGGAGAAGTGCCATTCCCCCTTCAGAATCAAGCGCGTCGACTATATCTGCGATTGGCTTGAACACGTTTTGTCTGACTACCTCGTTGGCACCGAAGCCGAATGGGAAAAGCGCATATACAACAACTGGTATGCCAACCCCGACTAGACTAGGGTAGGAAGCGATGGCTGATTTTGTTATCCCTTTAATCTTTGCAGCCGTGAACTATGCGGGCCCGGAGATTAACATCACGCATACGCGGTACGGAATATGTTTTGGATGGGTCTTTTTCGGTACTTGACAAGAGTTGCCCCTTGCTTGATTTCTTTCGCGCTGGATATAGAGCGTTTCTGTGTTATAGTAACGATGTCTTTGTCTTATTTATCTTCTTCGGGCCGCTCGTTATGCTTCGATGCCATAGCATATATGCATATTTGCGTACATAACCACATGCGAGCAGTGCTGCTGTCACATCAAGCTGGATGAACGCGGGCTGCCTCGATTCGTCTCCTTGCAATTTGGCGTCGGTTCAGTGATGAAAAGGAAGTGACAACTGCATCCTTGTCCTTGCTCCGTTCCACCTCCTCGCCCGAAACGCCCAATATAATTTCAACGTGGCAAGGGTGACCTTGATAAGGGTTGATACGGCCGTGCGCGCGGTACGTACGGCGGCGAGTTTTCTAAGTTAGAAATTTAACAACCTGACCACAAGACGGACATTATAGGACATACGGGCGCCTGCTGAACGACGATGTTTTTGATGATAAGATCCTCCAGTTCCAAGCTCTTCGCATCAGCATTGGCCTCGGCATTCTTCAAGAGACGAGTGATAAACTTGACGGATTTCTCGGGCCAGCGACCCTGGGTCGTCTTGAATTGTTTGGCCTGACTAGCACGACCAACGCCACCAGAGAATCGACGAAAAGGAATAACTTGTTTGTGTTCTACAACGTCGCCAAGGTAAGCGTAAGCCTTGGCCAACTTCAAGCCTATTAAAACGGCTTAGTTCCGGTCGATCGTGCTCATCTAGTCATAAACGCACCAGAGAGGGCAGCAGCGACCTCGCGCATATTCTTAAAGTGAGTGCGCAGGTACTCGCCACGAGCACGAGCGGCTGTACGGATAGTGCACGATCAAGGTGAGATCAACACGGCGAGCTCGTATGGGGCACCAACTTTTTTCGGGGTTGGTTGCGAGCGCGGCAGCGGCATAGCGGACTAGATAGATGGAATCGTAAAGAACGCACAGTGGCGGGACATCGAACTGCACGCACCCATCTTGAGGAGCCTGTCGAGCGCGGGTGTGTCGGATGAGTGTATCGAGTCGTTTGGGTGGCTTGAACCTTGTTTTGGGAGTTTCACGGAAATTACCGAAATATTGGTTTCACGTGACTCTAACTCTGCCAAGCCGACCGGGGCAGGGCAGCACACTTACCCGAATTCCGCTTTCAACCAGCCCATGCCGGGGAACAATGATAGCTACGATTCGTCCGGAGTTGCGCCTGCTCATCACTCCAATGTCTCCTTCTCTTCTCAGTACACTGCATTGACATCCAACGGAGCGTCACAAGAAACAGAGAACTCCAGCAAGCCACCCGATGACCAGGTGCGCATACGTACACCATATAGTGAAGAGCACATCACGAGTGCGACCATAGCTAGGGGCACTGACCGCGCTCCTGGAGAGAGAGAATCGAATAAAAGAAGGAGCGGAGAAGTTTCTAAAACTCCCCATCACCGTAGGGGCCGATTATAGACTGCAAGGAGTTGCACTAAACTTGATCCCGTAAGGACACGATGCGAATGCAAGTTGAGTCAGAATTAGAGATGGCCACAAACGAGATTGAAATCCTCACCAAGAGAATTGAACAAGGTAAGGTCGGTTCAGTCATATGTTCGTTTGTCGCTTCACACTTGGCACATCCAAGAAACATCGCGTGGTAAACGGAGAAAGGATGGCGTCGGACCTATGACCAAGCGCAAGTTTGCCGGGCAAACCCCCTCGTCCACCGTCCGCTTCAGGGCGGATAGCGATGACAGAGATCGAGGTAGTTATTTATCGACAAAGCTATGTGGCGTTACTTGACAGCCCTAGCAGATGACTTCATTACTGCGTTGAACCAGGCGAATTCTTATCTCAAGTCACTTACCAATACCTTTCGCTCTAGTCCATCCACCTCAGTGATGGCATCGTCGCCGAGCGTTTCTGCTGGCCCCACAAATTCTGAACTTGATAAAGCGCGCATTGACGTCATGAACAAGCTTATCAGTCTTCTCCAACGCAATCTTCGCGTCCAGTATGAGTTAAGTTTGTCCGAGCTAGTCCAAGCGTCAGTTTCTTCCTTTCTTCATAGTTTGCCAGCTCACGAGTTGTGCAAGCGTGATACCGTGCCTGTCAGACAGATGTTCAAAACACTGTCGCGCGACAGCGTATAAGCTCATCCGTCACTCATTGGTAGATTTCGCCTCGATAGAAGAATTGCATCGCCAGCCTTTGGAATGGTTTATAGTAAAGTAGTCTTGTTCACTTCTTGTCCTGGACTCTACGTGAACTTCCTTTAGGTCGCTCGCACGCGACAACAAACATGCTGTTGAGAGAGAACAGGTCATCAAGCTTATCCGTGCTGTGGTTGGTATCGTATTCGAGAAGCGTGACAGACGAGGAAGTACTGGCTCGACTTCAATTCCGTTGTCTGAGCCAATAATGCGGGCATTCGTTGCTGTCGCAGAGCATGCGGAGGATCCATTCAGGCAGATCTGTGTTCAAACATTAGCCGAGATGAGTTCGTCGAGCTTTCAGTGAGTTATTGCCACGTCCTGATCGCATCTTCGAACGTCAGGTTTACTTGATATCGATCTGGTTGCGAGAGCGGGTGGTATCCGGTTCCTCCTTCATGCCCTTGGTGAGGGTCCAGTGGAGATTGGACCCATCCTCGCAGCCACATTCCTTCATATCATCGACTCTCCGCGTACCCGTGCTTACTTGCGACTAGGTATCGATATCGAGGTGGGTTGCAAAGCCATGTGTTTTGTTCATTTCAAATGTCCCAAAAGATTGCACTCTTGGCAGTGACCGATGCCTACGGTCGCGGTCCTGACCATGCAGAGCGTATGAGAAGTTGCACGAAGGTTATAGAACTCATGCTTCGGACCTGGAGCGGTTGGTGCAGAAAATGTCTGATCCTCCCATCGTTGACGCTATGCTAGGACTCATGTATTTCTGCATGGAGGATCAGAGGGCAATCAAATCCATCGTCGATACATTGCGTATACCTTCCCTTGACACGAGGGTATATCGATATTCTCTATGAGTGCTAAAGTACTGACACAAATCCTAGGAAATTATTCTCGATATGTTCTTTGATCTTCTTAATATCAAAGCCCCTGAGTGGTACAAGACTTTCATTGATGGACGTCGGTTGACGAGTGAGTGGCCTGCACTTTTGTAGCATGAATTTCGAGTTCATGTTTGTAGTGTACCGTAAACCTCGGAATTTGCCCGAGCGCATCGGTGAAAACAAACCTCCAGAGCGCTCGCCCGCAACCCTGAAGCTGACCGACCAGTATATTGCTCTCCTGCTTTTAGTGTTCACTAATGCGGGCTTGCTAGATGTAATATTAAATCACTGTCCTTGGCTATATCCTGATGTCACCCTCAGGCATTGACTTGCATGCTGGAAGAAAGCACCATTGGGTCCAACTTAACGCGCAAAGCCACCCTACTCATGGCAGAAGTAATGCAGATGGCCAATAGGGTCTTGCCACTTACCATTGCAGCGAATATACAGGCTGTTCCTCGCGTCTTCAATCTCGCATCGGATTACAACCAAGGGGAGCATAGGATTGTCGGAACATCGGCAATATCTGCCATTGATAGTTTTAATCGTAATCGTGCAAGGCTGCAACCTAATGTCAAGAGTACGAGACCGAGGTTAGCCCCGCTTTGATCTCTTATGCGTGTTATCAGAACATCATTTTTGTTCAGGGCTAATTCTGCAGAGGATGCTGTTCGACGAGGACAGCGTCAAGTCGAGCAAAGTAAGATCAAAATCGGCATGCAAATGGATGACAAAACGTTCCAGTCATCCTTACTTGAGACTCAGGCAAATGGTTTCATGCAGGGGTGTCCGATTCAGTTTATACCAACACCCTCTAGGTCATGCTCACCAAAGACAATACAAAGTGGAACTTTGACATGCTCCAAGATTTGATCGATGGACCACTCCTAAATCCTAAACGGCTAGAGGAAGCTATCAAAGTCTCGCGCTTCATGCGCCGCCTCATGTCATTTTTTCACCCGTTCTCACATCGTTTTTCCGATCTACCCCGTAAACAGGTAAAGTCCGCGTTTAGCCACTCATTGTCTCGTGACTCACCACGATTATTTACAGGTTAATTTTCGATGGGTGCGATTGGGGTGTAATCTCGTTACGACCCTTCTGGCGAGCCCAGACGGTGTTCGCTTTCTCATGACGGAGGATGATTTTCTTGACCAGATTGTGAAAAGCTTTGCTCAGCTCGATCCAGTGCGTGCCCCATTCCCTATACGTTCCCCGTGCTGACTCCGAACGACAGTTCAACCCCACTCCCGAATCTGATCCAATTTTTTCCAAGACACGCATAGCGGACACCCTGACTTACGGCTACTTTGAAATGCTTGGCACTCTGAGCAAGCACCCGGAAGGACTCGAGTACGCCATTGGCGTTTGTATGGTTCATCACCTAACGTAATCCATAGGCTCATGGAGAAGTCGAAGATTTTTACCGCTTTCTATCATCTTAGCGAGCTTCGGAGTCGTGAGGATCTCATAACTGCGGTGATAATGAACTTGGACTACACCATGCATGTGTGCTTTATTCGTTTTAGTGAAACTAACTTTAATGAATTAGCAAACATATAGTGATGGGCACCCCCGCGTAGTGCTCTTGAAAGCTCTGACATCCGAGGACGTTCACATACGCCTGTTCGCGACGGGCCACCTTGGCGAACTTATCCGCAATTCCCTCTGCCCGGTCTCATGGAGTTTGCGGTTGCTCCTGACTCAACTTTACGATCCTTGTCCGGAAGTATGTGAGATGGCAATCCAGTTCCTTGAAGAGGCCTGCGATGTCATGGAAGTGCTCCAGCTCGTTGTGGAAATGCAACCAACAATGGACCATCTTGGCGAGATAGGCCATCCACTATTGCTAAAGTTAGCTTTTGACGCGACATTTCCGATTGTTCCACTAACATAATCCCATTAGATTCATGTCCACTCCAATGGGCTTCAGGTATCTTTATAATGCTGGCTACATTGACAGGGAGATGGATATGTGGTTTCATGTGAGTGATGTGTCCTCTCTTGGCACCTCAACTAACAACCCACATACAAGGAACGAAACACCTACTATGTTGTCCAAGTAGAAATTTTTCTGGCCAAAGTATTCAGCTCTGAAGCTGCAGAAGATGACGAAGACGTTCTGCAAGTATTGCGTTCTCGCTCCCCCCCGCGATTCTAATCAACACGATACAGTGCCTTTGACGGAGTCGTCCCCCCTCATTTCTACGGGGAAATGTCCAAAACTGAGCTTGGCTGTCAAGTCTTGAGTGAGAAGGGGCACTTTGCAGAGTTTTCTCATTTTATTCGGCAACACGGTCTCGAGAGCGAAGATCTCGAACTCATCCTAAAGCTTAAGAGCATTCTGTGGGCAGTTGTGAGTTATTCAACTTTTTCTCCGTCATAATCCCTGATTGGTCTATGTGTACAGGGCAATGTTGGCGCCACTGAAGGTGGCTTGCCATTCCTTGAGGAAGAAGAGATAATTCCGTCGATTCTTGATATAGCAGAGCATTCTCTCATACCTTCTGTACGAGGGTGAGGCAGGAGAGTGCAAGCCTTGATAAAGCACTGAATCCACCCTCAGGACATGTTTCTTCGTCTTGGGATTGATATCATCGACAGCACAAGGAGCCGAAATACTGGACGACTACAGATGGGAGGCCACTCTATCCCCACTCGGTCTTCCCACTGGACTGTGTGTACCGGTGGATCTGGACCGATTCGTTTCGGTATGAGTTGTGCGCATATACGAGATCGTCACTCACAACTTCAATCAAGCTCCCTGCTTGGGAACCAATTGAAGTCAAAGGGGATGCAAACGTTTGCCTACTTCCACCCACAGCACAGACCGAACTCGAAGTGATCACTGCGATTGACAATCTAAGTAACACGGTGATCGCAAACACCGCTTCCCGTTCCCTGGCTAGGTCAGTTCTTGTCACTGAATAAATTATCGCTGACTGATTTTGTCGTGCTAGGATGAAGTCACGACCCGAGTACCGTTCTGCCTTCACTTCTCCAACAGTGTTTTTCAGGGCCCTCCACATTATTTCCACGCATCGTTATCGTCTTCCCGTACGGAGATACATTCTCGATTTATTCAATATCGAGCTTGATTACGATGTGATCAAGAAGATATGCGATGGTGCTATGTCCCTCCGCGCACCGCCGTCATTCAAGCAATCCGAGGCCCACATCAATCGGGTAGTTAGCATGCTGGGTCCGAAACATGCTGGAGGGGAGTCTGACAGCGACGCGGAGGAAGACGATTCAGAGATGGACGACGTAGCCGAGGAAACTGCCATCAAGAACAATCCTATCATCACGTTGCGTCCAGTGAGCAGGATCATTGGGTTCGACACATGATGGACCCCTCTGATTTTGATTGGCTCGCAATTTTCGTAAACAAGACGTCATTGTAATCTATATCACACAACTCCATGTATTGTATACCGCCAATCGTCCCCAGGCCATAGACATACCGAAGCCCCGAAAATTGTAAGTAGTAAGCGTATGTGCCTGCGGGGAGCTACTACAGGCACGGAGTGCCAACCACTCGATCTCCCAAACCACACCCACCTCACTTACCCACGCCGTGGTGCGCGCCATGTTTGCGTACCTCCTTACTATAGCTTTTCTTTCCATAGTCGCATCCCTATTCCAACCATACCTGGTCATCCATAAGGGTCTTTGATCCTAGGGTGGCTCCAGTAATTGGTATCCACTGCCACATCAGCCGAAGATACCACCGCATTAGCTACCTTCACGGTAGCCGTTGATTCTGGATTCGTACATCTAAAACTGCTAGAGGGAGCAGCGGAACCAATGGGGGCCTTATGCCTGGCCATTTGCAGAACCAGGGAAGCGGCCGGGCCTCGGAGCCCTTCGTATCACACATTGTAATGTCCAACATAGGGTAAAACTACCCCAAAGGATACTGAGGGAGTTTTTCCTCAGAAAAGGGTGATAAAGGATCCCGGTACCTTCCAGGTATGCGACGATCGTTCTTCCGCGACCTTGAAGCTTCCTAGAGTGAGAGCAACGGCTGATAGGAACAAAGAAAACGTACC
Source organism: Boletellus aff. lepidospora (assembly GCA_038094175.1). Classification (NCBI taxonomy): domain Eukaryota; kingdom Fungi; phylum Basidiomycota; class Agaricomycetes; order Boletales; family Boletaceae; genus Boletellus; species Boletellus aff. lepidospora. Next base: position 47,799 of record JBBPTT010000111.1, read on the forward strand.
TTGTTGTACAGCCCAAGCAGCGCCCAGATACCGGCGACAAGAACACGGACGGAGACACCCTCAACACACATATAACTTCTCCCACGTTCGTTTCCGCGTCCTTCTTTTGTTCATCCATCACGGTAAAGTGCGACCCATTCGGTCGGTGAAGCCGCCACCACCGGAGGGTAAGTGACTGCCCAGAAGAACGGATTAAAAATATTCCCGGTTCAGCCCGTAACGTTGCTAGGAACAATAATCAATGTGCACGGAGCGAGCGCCGCACCTGGTGTTCAACATTCCACGCATCCGTACCATCCGGCTTGATGGCGAAGGCCGGTGCAGGGCCTGGTCCGATAAGGCGCATAGAGCACACGACCTGTCGGACTGTGAGCGCAAGGACCATGGAAACACATGCAACCGTCACGAACCCAGACTTGCTCCATGAAAAGTGTGGACGTCGGAATGCCGGTATTAGAGTAACTACGGTGTGCCTGCGTGACATCGCGGCTGGACTTTAGCCTACCCGCTAACACGCAGAAACCCGGAATCTCCAGAGGACCACCATAAGTGTCATAATGATACCCTTTGACTTCCGTCCCATTTGATCCTTTCATGTGCACGGGATACTGATCCCGATGCACGCGGCACCGGCTTACAAAGCGGACGAAATTGCATGACCTATATGAATCCCGTCGCGTGGACGATAGCATCAGGTGGTAATATTTCGGTGGTAATGTTTTGCCTTCGAACGAGGAAAAACCATCACCACTCCTCCTGTTTTTTTTGAAAAAAAAAAAGACTGCTCGCCGTTCTTCGTCGAAATGCCCTTCCCTGCTGTCTGTTTGATCGCATAAAAGCTGAGCGCAACGTTCGGTAAGGAGGCTGGATTTTTGAGGTAACCACTATCAGAGTAATTGATCCGAGGTTAAACCTACTCGTTTACACCCAACAAAGGCAGCTGATTATGAGTAATGGATGTTGCATTCCAAGCAAAATAGGAACGCCAAGTGCCTTGAATACGACATACGTGCGGTGGAGCCTCGTCGCTAGGGGTATATTGGCGAACACCCATTCCGCCATATCGGAGTATGGCCCATACGAGGTTCGCCTCCCGAGTAAGCGCGGGAACGTGCCAAAGACCAAGAGACCTAGTCGTATATCACAAAATCGAATGCAGTTGACAACGTGAACACCCGGATCTGTCGCAGGGAGAGGGACACACTGGCCAGGAAGCTATCAGCTTGCACAGTACCCAGAAGATGCATTACCAACAACGACATATACGTATGGGGAGGATCTAGTCCCCAAGGCCACGTCGCAGAAGGAAACGAGATTCCTTTGAACAATTTGATTCTGGGTGTTTCGTGCGGTATTTCCAAGATGCTCACTGCAGAAACAATGACGGCGAGGTGTTTACAGGCGGTCTTTTTCCTGTCTGAGGTGATGATCTCATAGCTGTCGGTCACGGTGAACATCGCCCACTCGGCCAAGATTAGTACATTGGTATTGAAGATAGAATGAGAATACAGTCCATATTTCTTTGCGAGGACAATCCGGTAGTCTTGGACTTCAGACTCATAGACGCGTTGTTCTGCTGGCCTGCAAGAACGTCGAACACCGCCTGTGGTTTGTCACCAGCAGCCGCCTACCTCGCCTGCATCTGTGGGCAAAACCCGGCTGCAGGACGACACTGAGTCGCAGCTAAAAAAGCCGAGCCCGACGGGCAGACACAGCCACTGTGTACTGAACGCACACCACGACGACGACAATGTCCCTCCTTCGCACTTGCCGTGCTCGACCAAGTTTGAATGCGCTGGCGTATGCCCGTGGCCTCTCGACGGACCAGCCCGCGCAAACCAAAGTCACACCCGCCAAACCGGAGGGCACACAGATCGCTGAACCTGTCCACGGCGAGGTACTCACCGCTGATGTTGTCAGCGGTGCACCCGGTATGTGTCTCGTTCCCTCGCCTCAACGCAACCAACAGACATATTGTGCGTTTCTCAGGCGAGCTTCGTCATCGCGCGGTGCGCATCTACCAGCCTTCACGCAACACGATGCAAAGTGCCTCTGGAAAATCGGAACGTTGGCGCATCGACTGGGATATCCTTCAGGGCGCCGGCCGTTGGGAGAACCCCTTGATGGGTTGGGCCAGTTCGTGAGTCGTTATCGTGCGGACCTCGGATCGCATATCAATTCGTGTGGCAGCGCGGACTACATGCAGGGCACGCGGCTCTCGTTCAAGAGCAAGGAAGACGCTGTCCACTTCGCTGAGAAGCAAGGCATGTTCGCTTTTTCTCCCGTATTTCCTTTGTTGACGTCGCATTGTTCGGTTCTAGGGTGGGACTACTACATGTGAGTTTGCGCGCTCTTTTTTGAGTTTTTGTTTCACCGACCTTGGTTGCATAGTCAACCGGAGACGGTGAAGAGGATCCCTCCGAAAAACTACTCGGAGAACTTTGCATACGTGCCCCACAAGATACGCATTATGCGCACCAAGTAGAGCTCATTCCGCAGTAGATCCCACTCAATGCCATATTGTGTCCTATTGATGGCCAGATGTTCTCTGAGGATGGCAGACGGCAACCCAATATTGTCTATTGCCTGGCTGGTCCTCGATTGTGGGCAACAACATGCCAGACTGGTCCAGCCACACCTCCCGTGGTATCAAACATCGACATCTTCAAGAAATTAGGTGCACATGTTAAACGGGCACATGAACAGGACCCACGTGCAACACGTTGGCTAGTATTCCCTCGTTTGCTATCATAGTTGGTACACCGATGGATCGGACGTGCCGGTCTCTTCCTGCTCGACGTCCCCACAAGGTAGTCCTTACTGACAATCGCGTCGCATGGTTCCCAAATTCAAACTGCACACGGCAGAAATAGTATACTACCAAACAAGACGAAGATAGTACCCGAGTGCTATTCATGTGCAAAAAATCGTTCCTATGTAGATCCCCTGGTACGGGCCCAAGTGGTCGAAGATATCACCGTCAGAGATGTCGGGTACCGTTCTGATGGTGCACTGAGCATCCGTCGCGTCGTCGTAGCCTGAAGGCAGATCTATATGTCACTGGACGTATAGAGCATGAGCTGCCTTGTCTACCTGGACACATGACTGCACCACCGGGCTGGATTATATGAACTTCACCCACGACGTGCGAGAAACCCAAGTGGCGGCCAGGCAGGATGGGAATGATATCTTTTTCATTATTTACCCGCTGGAAATCAGTGATCTGTAGATATGCATCCTGAGTTGCTCGACAAACGGGACAATAAAGAAAACGAACGGTTGCGCTGAACAGGGCAGCCCATGCAGCATTGCCAATGCGAGGGGTCCCATAGGTAACGCCTTTGATGGTGATGCTGGATGGCAGATGAAGGGCCATGAACATGGAGTCGAGTTCGGCAAGCGCCCCTCCGAGGGAGTGACCGACCTAGAAAGATCAGTACAAAACAGGGAGAGAAACGGATGCGTACGATGGTGACTGATGTTGCACCATAGCGAGAAATGAGGGAATGGACTTCACCGAGAACGATTGCGGCAGTCTGAGCGTGCTCGTTGGCGAAGCCACCGTGGACCAGGACAGTGTTGTCCACGCCAGGGAATAGCGTGGGGTCAAGGTTCTTCATGGCAATGTCGAGGTCAGTGAGGTCAGAGAGACTGAGAGGGTGAACTCGCGTAGCCTAAAGGGAAGAGAAAATAGTTACAATCGGGTGGGATCAGTGCCTTGGTGGGCGACGACGACGGAGTTGGTGGAAGCCCAATAGCCAGCATAGTCTTGAAGAGTATCAGAAAGGGTACGGGAGAAAGGGGACGAGTTACTCTTACAGTATTGGGTGGCATCCCCGTCACCGCCTGTAAGAGAAATATGGAAATCCGGGACAGCCTGGCAGGCGTCTTGGAGGACGTGAGCCTAAAGGTAGATCTTTCGAGACAAAAGGCATAACCACAATCCCAGCTCTGCAGGACGGACGGGGAACAGTACGCAGCGCTCGCAAACTGAGTGTAAGGGGCGAGAGCGGAGAGCTGGCCGGCCGTCATGGCAGTGACGGATGAGACCCAGGTGCCACCTGGGTGGGTAGGTGAGGCGGTGGCCCCGAGAGCAGATTGAAGGAGAACGAGGGCGAATGGGTACATGGATGGGGGTATAGACACTCATCTCACCTATCCATCTTATCTGTGTCTGCGGGGAGAAGGTGAGGAGGAATGCGGGAAGAACATTCCCTGACCTCGGGTTGGTGTTGGGTCAACATCGTCGTGCATACCCGCCGAGCGAACGTCCCCCCCTTTGACGCTTTCCTGCTCCGATCTCGCGCCAACGCAGAGGCCCGGGTCAACGCACCACCAAAGCGTGCAGTGCACGCCAGCGGGGCTCGCCAGAGGATTGACACAGATTCAGGGGGAGTCCTCATCGTCGCCCTTATCACGACCGTTGCCGCCATGGTCCGTGCGGCTGGCCCCCGCAGAGACAGCTCTGAGAACCCTACAAACATTTGCTCTCGACCTTCACTCTGGCCCGTCAGACCTGGTGTCGTCGCATGCCCCGTTTCCGTTTTCTTTCCCGTCAAGATTGCTTTGACTTTATCTCGCAACTCAGAATTGAAGGG